>JANJGN010003028.1:20000-22500 GCA_026770705.1 Isurus oxyrinchus
GTGTGTGTGTGTGTGTGTGTGTGTGAACCTTTAGTGTGTGTGTGACCATTTAGTGTGGGTATGTGTGTGTGTGACCATTTAGTGTGGGTGTGTGTGTGTGTGACCATTTAGTGTGTGTGTGTGTGTGTGACCATTTAGTGTGCGTGTGTGCATGTGACCATTTATTTTGTGTGTGTGTGTGTGTGTGTGTGTGTGTGTGTGTGTGTGTGCGCGTGTGTGTGTGTTTGTGACCATTTAGTTTTTGGTTGTGTGTGTGACCATTTAGTGTGGTTGTGTGTGGGTGTGTGAGTGTGTGTGACCATTTAGTGTGGGTATGTGGGGGTGACCATTTAGTGTTGTTGTGTGTGGGTGTGTGTGTGTGTGACCATTTAGTGTGGGTATGTGTGGGTGACCATTTAGCGTTTGTGTGTGTGTGACCATTTAGTGTGTGTGTGTGTGCGTGACCATTTAGTGTGTGTGTGTGACCATTTAGTGTGGGTGTGAGACCATTTAGTGTGTCTGTGTGCGACCATTTAGTGTGTGTGCTGTTGAACATTTATTGTGTGTGTGTGTGATCATTTAGTGTTGGTGTTTGTGTGTGACCATTTAGTGTGGGTGTGTGTGTGACCATTTAGTGTGGGTGTGTGACCATTTAGTGTGTGTGTGTGATCATTTAGTGTGTGTGTGTGTGTGTGACCAAATAGTGTTGGTTGTATGTGACCATTTTGTGTGTGTGTGCGTGTGTGACCATTTAGTGTGGGTGTGTGTGTGTGTGTGACCATTTAGTGTGTGTGTGTGTGTGTGTGTGTGTGTGTGTGTGTGTGTATGTGTGTGTGTGTGTGTGTGTGTGTGTGACCATTTAGGGTGTGTGTGACCATTTAGTGTGTGTGTGTGACCATTTAGTGTGTGTTTGTATGTAAACATTTAGTGTGTGTGTGTGTGACCATTTTGTGTGTGTGTGCATGTGTGACCATTTAGTGTGTGTGTGTGTGTGTCTGTGTGACCATTAAGTGTGTGTGTGTGTGTGTGTGTGTGTGTGACCATTTAATGTTTGTGTGTGTGTGTGACCATTTAGTGTGTGTTTGTGTATGTGAACATTTAGTGTGGGTGTGGGTGTGTGTGTGTGACCATTTAGTGTGTGTGTGTGTGTGTGTGTGTGACCATTTAATGTTTCTGTGTGTGTGTGACCATTTAGTGTGTGTTTGTGCATGTGACCATGTAGTGTGGGTGTGGGTGTGTGTGAGTGACCATTTAGTGTGTGTGTGTGTGTGTGTGACCATTTAGTGTGTGTGTGTGTGACCCTTTAGTGTGTGTGTGACCATTAGTGTGTGTGTGTGTGTCTGTGTGACCATTTAGTGTGTGTGTGACCATTTAATGTGGGTGTGTGTAGGTGTGTGTGTGTGTGACCATTTAGTGTGTGTGACCATTTAGTGTGAGTGTGTGTGTGTGACCATTTAGTGTGCGTGTGTGTGTGTGTGTGTTTGTGTGACCATTTAGTGTGTGTGTGACCATTTAGTGTGGGTGTGTGTGTGTGTGACCATTTAGTGTGTGTGTGTGTGTGTGACCATTTAGTTTGTGTGTGTGTGTGTGTGTGTCTGTGTGTGACCATTTAGTGTGTGTCTGTGTGTGACCATTTAGTGTGTGTGTGTGTGTGTGTGTGTGTGTGACCATTTAGTGTGGGTGTGTATGTGTGACCATTTAGTGTGTGTGTGTGTGTGTGTGTGTGTGTGTGACGCTTTAGTGTGTGTGTGACCATTTAGTGTGGGTGTGTGTGTGTGATCATTTAGTGTTGGTTTGTGTGTGTGCGACCATTTAGTGTGGGTGTGTGTGTGTGACCATTTAGTGTGTGTGTGTGTGTGACCATTTAGTTTGTGTGTGTGTGTGTGTGTGTGTGTGTGTGTGTGTGTGTGTGTGTGTGTGTGTGTGTGTGACCATTTAGTGCGTGTGTGTCTGTGTGTGTGTGTGTGACCATTTAGTGTCGGTTTGTGTGTGTGATACCATTAAGTGGTGTGTGTGTGTGTGTGTGTGTGTGTGACCATTCAGTGTGCGTGTGTGTGTGACCATTTAGTGTGTGTGTGTGTGTGTGTGTGACCATTTAGAGTGGTTGTGTCTGGGTGTGTGTGTGTGTGACCATTTAGTGTGAGTATGTGTGGGTGACCATTTAGTGTTTGTGTGTGTGTGACCATTTAGTGTGTGTGTGTGTGTGTGTGGGTGTGACCATTTATAGTGGGTGTGTGTGTGACCATTTTGTTTGAGTGTGTGTGTGTGACCATTTATTGTGGGTGTGTGTGTGACCATTTAGGGTTGGTGTGTGTGTGTGACCATTTAGTGTGGGTGTGTGTGTGTGTGTGTATGTGTGTGTGTGTGAGTGTGTGTGTGTGTGTGTGTGTGTGTGTGTGTGTGTGTGTGTGTGACCATTTAGTGTGGGTGTGTGTGGGTGTCCAGTTAGTGTGTGTGTGTGTGTGTGTGTGTGTGTGTGTGTGTGTGTGTGTGTGTGTGTGTGTGTGTGACCATTTAGTTT
>JANJGN010003028.1:30000-32500 GCA_026770705.1 Isurus oxyrinchus
GTGTGTGTGTGTGATCATTTAGTGTTGGTTTGTGTGTGTGCGACCATTTAGTGTGGGTGTGTGTGTGTGACCATTTAGTGTGTGTGTGTGTGACCATTTAGTTTGTGTGTGTGTGTGTGTGTGTGTGTGTGTGTGTGTGTGTGTGTGTGTGTGTGTGTGACCATTTAGTGTAGGTGTGTATGTGCGAACATTTAGTGTGAGTGTTTGTGTGTGTTTGTGTGTGTGTGACCATTTAGTGTGGGTCTGTGTGTGACCATTTAGTGTGTGTGTGTGTGACCCTTTAGTGTGTGTGTGACCATTTAGTGTTGGATTGTGTGTGTGTGACCATTTAGTGTGGGTGTGTGTGTGTGACCATTTAGTGTGTGTGTGTGTGTGTGTGTGTGTGTGTGTGACCATTTAGTTTGTGTGTGTGTGTGTGTGTGTGTGTGTGTGTGTGTGTGTGTGTGTGTTTGTGTGTGTGTGACCATTTAGTGTTGGTTTGTGTGTGTTTGACCATTTAATGTGTGTGTGTGTGTGTGTGACCATTTAGTGTGCGTGTGTGTGTGTGACCATTTACTGTGTGTGTGTGACCATTTAGTGTGGTTGTGTTTGGGTGTGTGAGTTTGTGACCATTTAGTGTGGGTATGTGTGGGTGACCATTTAGTGTTTGTGTGTGTGTGACCATTTAGTGTGTGTGTGTGTGTGTGACCATTTATTGTGGGTGTGTGTGTGTGACCATTTAGTGTGGGTGTGTGTGTGACCATTTACTGTGAGTGTATGTGACCATTTAGTGTGTGTGTGTGTGTGTGTGACCATTAAGTTTGTCTGTGTGTGACCATTTAGTGTGTGTGTTGTTGACCATTTATTGTGTGTGTGTGTGTGACAATTTAGGGTTGGTGTGTGTGTGTGACCATTTAGTGTGGGTGTGTGTGTGAATATTTAGTGTGGGTGTATGACCATTTAGTGGGTGTGTGTGTGTGACCATTTAGTGTGTGTGTGTGTGTGACCATTAAGTGTGTCTGTGTGTGACCATTTTGTGTGTGTGTTGTTGAACATTTATTGTGTGTGTGTGTGACCATTTAGGGTTGGTGTGTGTGTGTGACCATTTAGTGTGGGTGTGTGTGTGACCATTTAGTGTCGGTGTGTGACCATTTAGTGTGTGTGTATGTGACCATTCAGTGTGTGTGTGTGTGTGTGTGTGTGTGTGACCATTTAGGTTGTGTTTGCATGTGACCATTTAGTGTGTGTGTGTGTGACCATTTCGTGTTGGTGTTTGTGTGTGATCATTTAGTGTGGGTGTGTGTGTGACCATTTAGTGTGGGTGTGTGACCATTTAGTGGGTGTGTGTGTGTGTGACCATTTAGTGTGTGTTTGTATGTGACCATTTAGTGTGTGAGTGGGTGACCATTTAATGTTTGTGTGTGTGGGTGACCAGTTAGTGTGTGTGTGTGTGTGTGTGTGACCATTTAGTGTGTGTGTGACCATTTAGTATGTGTGTATGTGACCATTTAGTGTGGGTGTGTGTGTGTGTGTGTGACCATTTAGTGTGTGTGTGTGTGTGTGTGTGTGTGTGTGTGTGTGTGTGTGGGTGGGTGTGTGGCTGACCATTTAGTGTGTGTGGGTGTGTGTGTGTGACCATTTAGTGTGGGTGTGTGTGTGACCATTTACTGTGAGTGTATGTGTCCATTTAGTGTGTGTGTGTGTGTGACCATTAAGTTTGTCTGTGTGTGACCATTTAGTGTGTGTGTTGTTGACCATTTATTGTGTGTGTGTGTGTGACAATTTAGGGTTGGTGTGTGTGTGTGACCATTTAGTGTGGGTGTGTGTGTGAATATTTAGTGTGGGTGTATGACCATTTAGTGGGTGTGTGTGTGTGACCTTTTAGTGTGTGTGTGTGTGTGACCATTAAGTGTGTCTGTGTGTGACCATTTTGTGTGTGTGTTGTTGAACATTTATTGTGTGTGTGTGTGTGACCATTTAGGGTTGGTGTGTGTGTGTGACCATTTAGTGTGGGTGTGTGTGTGACCATTTAGTGTGTGTGTGTGACCATTTAGTGTGTGTGTATGTGAACATTCAGTGTGTGTGTGTGTGTGTGTGTGTGACCATTTAGTGTGTGTTTGCATGTGACCATTTAGTGTGTGTGTGTGTGACCATTTCGTGTTGGTGTTTGTGTGTGATCATTTAGTGTGGGTGTGTGTGTGACCATTTAGAGTGGGTGTGTGACCATTTAGTGGGTGTGTGTGTGTGTGACCATTTAGTGTGTGTTTGTATGTGACCATTTAGAGTGTGAGTGGGTGACCATTTAATGTTTGTGTGTGTGTGTGACCAGTTAGTGTGTGTGTGTGTGTGTGTGTGTGACCATTTAGTGTGTGTGTGACCATTTAGTATGTGTGTATGTGACCATTTAGTGTGGGTGTGTGTGTGTGTGTGTGTGCCCATTTAGTGTGTGTGTGTGTGTGTGTGTGTGTGTGTGTGTGTGTGTGTGTGTGACCATTTAGTGTGTGTGTGACCATTTAGTGTG
>JANJGN010003028.1:35000-40000 GCA_026770705.1 Isurus oxyrinchus
TGACCATTTAGTGTGCGTGTGTGTGTGTGACCATTTAGTGTGTGTGTGTGACCATTAAGTGTGGTTGTGTTTGGGTGTGTGAGTTTATGACCATTTAGTGTGGGTATGTGTGGGTGACCATTTAGTGTTTGTGTGTGTGTGACCATTTAGTGTGTGTGTGTGTGTGTGTGTGACCATTTATTGTGGGTGTGTGTGTGTGACCATTTAGTGTGGGTGTGTGTGTGACCATTTACTGTGAGTGTATGTGACCATTTAGTGTGTGTGTGTGTGTGACCATTAAGTTTGTCTGTGTGTGACCATTTAGTGTGTGTGTTGTTGACCATTTATTGTGTGTGTGTGTGTGACAATTTAGGGTTGGTGTGTGTGTGTGACCATTTAGTGTGGGTGTGTGTGTGAATATTTAGTGTGGGTGTATGACCATTTAGTGGGTGTGTGTGTGTTACCATTTAGTGTGTCTGTGTGTGTGACCATTAAGTGTGTCTGTGTGTGACCATTTTGTGTGTGTGTTGTTGAACATTTATTGTGTGTGTGTGTGACCATTTAGTGTTGGTGTGTGTGTGTGACCATTTAGTGTGGATGTGTGTGTGACCATTTAGTGTGGGTGTGTGACCATTTAGTGTGTGTGTATGTGACCATTCAGTGTGTGTGTGTGTGTGTGTGTGTGACCATTTAGTGTGTGTTTGCATGTGACCATTTAGTGTGTGTGTGTGTGACCATTTCGTGTTGGTGTTTGTGTGTGATCATTTAGTGTGGGTGTGTGTGTGACCATTTAGTGTGGGTGTGTGACCATTTAGTGGGTGTGTGTGTGTGTGACCATTTAGTGTGTGTTTGTATGTGACCATTTAGTGTGTGAGTGGGTGACCATTTAATGTTTGTGTGTGTGGGTGACCAGTTAGTGTGTGTGTGTGTGTGTGTGTGACCATTTAGTGTGTGTGTGACCATTTAGTATGTGTGTATGTGACCATTTAGTGTGGGTGTGTGTGTGTGTGTGTGACCATTTAGTGTGTGTGTTTGTGTGTGTGTGTGTGTGTGTGTGTGTGTGTGTGTGTGTGTGTGTGTGTGTGTGTGTGTGTGTGTGTGTGGCTGACCATTTAGTGTGTGTGGGTGTGTGTGTGTGACCATTTAGTGTGTGTGTGTGTGTGACCATTTACTGTGAGTGTATGTGACCATTTAGTGTGTGTGTGTGTGTGTGACCATTAAGTTTGTCTGTGTGTGACCATTTAGTGTGTGTGTTGTTGACCATTTATTGTGTGTGTGTGTGTGACAATTTAGGGTTGGTGTGTGTGTGTGACCATTTAGTGTGGGTGGGTGTGTGAATATTTAGTGTGGGTGTATGACCATTTAGTGGGTGTGTGTGTGTGACCATTTAGTGTGTGTGTGTGTGTGTGACCATTAAGTGTGTCTGTGTGTGACCATTTTGTGTGTGTGTTGTTGAACATTTATTGTGTGTGTGTGTGTGACCATTTAGAGTTGGTGTGTGTGTGTGACCATTTAGTGTGGGTGTGTGTGTGACCATTTAGTGTGGGTGTGTGACCATTTAGTGTGTGTGTATGTGACCATTCAGTGTGTGTGTGTGTGTGTGTGTGTGTGTGTGTGACCATTTAATGTGTGTCTGTGTGTGACCATTTTGTGTGTGTGTTGTTGAACATTTATTGTGTGTGTGTGTGTGACCATTTCGTGTTGGTGTTTGTGTGTGATCATTTAGTGTGGGTGTGTGTGTGACCATTTAGTGTGGGTGTGTGACCATTTAGTGGGTGTGTGTGTGTGTGACCATTTAGTGTGTGTTTGTATGTGACCATTTAGTGTGTGAGTGGGTGACCATTTAATGTTTGTGTGTGTGTGTGACCAGTTAGTGTGTGTGTGTGTGTGTGTGTGTGTGACCATTTAGTGTGTGTGTGACCATTTAGTATGTGTGTAAGTGACCATTTAGTGTGGGTGTGTGTGTGTGTGTGTGTGACCATTTAGTGTGTGTCTGTGTGTGTGTGTGTGTGTGTGTGTGTGTGTGTGTGTGTGTGTGTGTGTGTGTGACCATTTAGTGTGGGTGTGTGTGTGTGTGGCTGACCATTTAGTGTGTGTTGGGGTGTGTGTGTGACCATTTAGTGTGGGTGTGTGTGGGTGTCCATTTAGTGTGTGTGTGTGTGTGTGTGTGTGTGTGTGTGTTACCATTTAGTTTGGGTGTGTGTGTGTGACCATTTAATGTGGGTTTGTGTGGGTGAACATTTAGTGTGTGTGTGTGTGTGTGTGTGTGTGTGTGTGTGTGTGTGTGTGTGTGTGTGTGTGTGTGTGTGACCATTTAGTGTGTGTGTGTGTGTGACCATTCAGTGTGTGTGTCTGTCTGTGTGAACATTCAGTGTGGGCGTGTGACCATTTAGCATGGCATTGTGTGTGTGTGTGTGAGTGTGTGTGTGTGTGTGTGTGTGTGTGTGTGTGTGTGTGTGTGTGTGTGTGTGTGTGTGACTATTTAGTGTGTGGGTGTGTGTGTGTGTGACAGTTTAGTTTGGGTGTGTATGTGAGACCATTTAGTGTGTGTGTGTGTGACCATTTAGTGTGTGTGTGACCATTTAGTGTGGGGGTGTGTGTGTGTGTGTGACTATTTAGTGTGTGTGTGTGTGATCATTTAGTTTGGGTGTGTGTGTGTGACCATTTAGTGTGTGTGTGTGTGTGCGACCATTTAGTGTGTCTGTGTGTGACCATTTAGTGTGGGTGTGTGTGTGACCATTTAGTGTGGGTGTGTGTGTGTGTGTGTATGTGTGTGTGTGTGTATGTGTGTGTGTGTGTGTGCGTATTTGTGTGTGTGTGTGTGCGTGTGACCATTTAGTGTGGGTGTGTGTCTGGGTGTGTGTGTGTGACCATTTAGTGTGTGTGTGTGTGTGTGTGTGTGTGTGTGTGTGTGTGTGTGTGTGTGTGTGTGTGTGTGTGTGACTATTTAGTGTGTGGGTGTGTGTGTGTGACAGTTTAGTATGGGTGTGTATGTGAGACCATTTAGTGTGTGTGTGTGTGACCATTTAGTGTGTTTGTGACCATTTAGTGTGGGTGTGTGTGTGTGTGTGTGACTATTTAGTGTGTGTGTTTGTGATCATTCAGTGTGGGTGTGTGTGTGAACATTTAGTGTGGGTGTGTATGTGTGACCATTTAGTGTGTGTGTGTGTGTGTGTGTGTGTGTGTGTGTGTGTGTGTGTGTGTGTGTGTGTGTGTGTGTGTGTGTGTGTGTGCATGTGTGTGTGTGTGTGTGTGTGTGTGTGTGTGTGGGTGTGTATAACCATTTAGAGTGTGTGTGTGTGTGTGTGAGACCATTTAGTGTTGGTTTGTATGTGTGACCATTTAGTGTGTGTGTGTGTGTGTGTGTGTGTGTTTGTGTGTGTGTGTGTGTGTGTGTGTGTGTGTGATCATTTATTGTGTGTGTGAGCGAGACCATTTAGTGTGTGTGTGTGTGTGTGTGTGTGTGTGTGTGTATGTGTGTGTGTCTGTGTGTGTGTGTGTGACCACTTATTGTGGGTGTGTGTGACCATTTAGTGTGTGTGTAGGTGACCATTTAGTTTGGGTGTGTGTGACCATTTAGTGTGTGTGTGTGTGTGTATGACCATTTAGTTTGTGTGTGTGTGTGCGTGTGACTATTTAGTGAGTGTGTGTGTGTGTGAGTGTGTGTGTGTGTGACCATTTAGTGTGTGTGTGAGTGCGACCATTTAGTGTGTGTGTGTGTGTGTCCATTCAGTGTGTGTGTGTGTGACCATTTAGTGTGGGTGTGTGTGTGTGTGACCATTTTGTGTGGGTGTGTGTTTGTGTGTGACCATTTAGTGCGTGTGTGTGTGTGTGTGTAACCATTTAGTGTGTGTGTGTGTATGTGTGTGTGTGTGACCATTTAGTGTGGGTGTGTGTGTGACCATTTAGTGTGTGTGTGTGAGTGTGACCAAGTAGTGTTGGTTTGTGTGTGTGTGAACATTTAGTTTGTGTGTGTGTGTGTGTGTGTGACCATTTAGTGTGTGTCTGTGTGTGTGTGTGTGTGTGTGTGTGACCATTTAGTGTGGTTGTGTGTGCGTGTGTGTGTGTGTGACCATTTAGTGTGTGTGTGTGTGTGTGACCATTTAGTTTGTGTGTGTGTGAGTGTGTGTGTGTGTGTGACCATTTAATGTGGGTGTGTGTGTGACCATTTAGTGTGGGTGTGTATGTGTGAACATTTAGTGTGTGTGTGTGTGTGTGTGTGTGTGTGTGTGTGTGTGTGTGTGTGTGTGTGTGTGTGTGTGTGTGGGTGTGTATAACCATTTAGAGTGTGTGTGTGTATGTGTGTGTGACCATTTAGTGTGTGTGTGACCATTTAGTGTGTGTGTGTGTGTAACCATTTAGTGTGTGTTTGTATGTAACCATTTAGTGTGTGTGTGGGTGACCATTTTGTGTGTGTGTGCGTGTGTGACCATTTAGTGTGTGTGTGTGTGTGTGTGTGTGTGTGTGTGACCATTTAGTGTGTGTGTGTGTGTGTGTGTGTGTGTGTGTGTGTGTGTGCGTGTGTGTGTCCATTTAATGTTTGTGTGTGTGTGTGACCATTTAGTGTGTGTTTGTGTATGTGAACATTTAGCGTGGGTGTGGGTGTGTGCGTGTGACCATTTAGTGTGTGTATGTGTGACCATTTAGTGTGTGTGTGTGTGTGTGTGTGTGACCATTTAGTGTGTGTGTGTGTGTGACCATTTATTGTGTGTGTGACCATTTAGTGTGTGTGTGTTTGTGTGTGTTTGTGTGTGACCATTTAGTGTGTTTTTGACCATTTAGTGTGTGTGTGACCATTTAATGTGGGTGTGTGTAGGTGTGTGTGCGTGTGTGTGACCATTTAGTGTGTGTGACCATTTAGTGTGGGTGTGTGTGTGTGACCATTTAGTATGCGTCTGTGCGTGTGTGTTTGTGTGACCATTTAGTGTGTGTGTGACCATTTAGTGTGGGTGTGTGTGTGTGACCATTTAGTGTGGGTGTGTGTGTGACCATTTATTGTGTGTGTGACCATTTAATGTGGG
>JANJGN010003029.1:0-52814 GCA_026770705.1 Isurus oxyrinchus
GCAGATAAGTGGCAGATGGAATTTAACCCTGAAAAGTGTGAGGTGAGACACTTTGGAAGCAGTAATTTGACAAGGAAGTATTCAATGAACGGCATGGCACTAGGAAGTTCTGAGGAACAAAGGGACCTTGGCGCGTGTGTCCATAGGTCTCTGAAGGCGGAGGGGCATGTTAGTGGGGGTGTGAAAAAGGCATATGGGACACTTGCCTTTATCAATCAAGGCATAGATTACAAAAGTAGGGAGGTCATGTTGGAGTTGTACAGAACCTTGGTGAGGCCACAGCTGGAGTACTGTGTGCAGTTCTGGTCGCCACATTATAGGAAGGATGTGATTGCACTGGAGGGGGTGCAGAGGAGATTCACCAGGATGTTGCCTGGGATGAAACATTTAAGTTATGAAGAGAGGTTGGATAGACTTGGGTTGTTTTCGTTGGAGCAGAGAAGACTGAGGGACGACCTGATCGAGGTGTACAAGATTATGAGGGGCACGGACAGGGTGGATAGGGAGCAGCTATTCCCCTTAGTTGAAGGGTCAGTCACGAGGGGGACACAAGTTCAAGGTGAGGGGCAGGAGGTTTAGGGGGGATGTGAGGAAAAACTTTTTTACCCAGAGGGTGGTGAGGGTCTGGAATGTGGTGCTCAACATGGAGGAGCACTGATTCCTCAGCTGAGGGAGGGCGGTAGGTGGTGACCAGCAGGAGGTTTCCTTGCCCATGTTTGACCTGAAGCCACGAGGCTTCACGGGGGTCCGGAGTCGATGCTGAGGACTCCCAGGGCCACTCCCTCCCGACTGGGTACCGCTGTGCCTCCACCTCTGCTGGGCCTGTCCTGGCGAGGGTGGTGGTGGTGGTGTTAGGTATAACTCCGGGAGGATGACTGTGTCGGGCTGCTGCCTGGTGGGGGGGACAGCTCTCCCCAATTTTGGCCCAAGTCCGCAGAACATTGGGTGAGGGTGATGTTGTGCAGGGTTGTGCCCATGTCGTTTCCGGTGCCCAGGCCCACACCGGACAAGGCCTGAGGTGCTTGCAGGCGACCTCCGCTGTGGGTTTGACAGCCGAGCCGGAAGTCTCTGCCTTCCGCAGCGTTCTGTCTGCCCTCGCACCGGGATCCTCGTCCCTAGGTTACGAGGCCAGAGTCTCTGGAGCCGACACTCGGAGCCGACGCTCGAACCCACCGCCCACCCCCCGACTCGGGGGACTGAGCCACGACTGACACCTCAATACAGAGAAGGAGGACTCCCCACCAACCCCCACCCCAGGACTGGTCCACCCACAAAACCCCTTCCCCATTAATCCCGATAAGGAGAACCACAGCAGGGTTTAACAAAACCCACACTTCCCACCCTGGAACCTCGTCTGGTCTCCCACGAACCTGCTCCGATGGTCGCAAAATTACAGGACGGGGTATGGAATTTTCCCGATTTCTTCCTTGTGCGACACGTCCTGAGAGCAGTGAACGGAAGATCCCACCCCCCACCCAATCCCCACCACCCCATGTCTGGTAAGAGTCAGTGCACAGGATCTATACTTATCGAGCTAATGACGATATCAAACACTTGAGCAGGCACAGAGTGAACGGTGGACGTTCGGCTCGTCTCGCACACAGCTTGTCCGTAGCCTCTGTGTCGGCAAATGATACCTTTGCCCAGTGTTGAAGCATAGCCAGTGGTGAATTTCATCCGCTTCCTTCAGTCTCCCCAGCCCACGTGGGGTTTGCACTAGGAAGACTTCCTCAACCAAAAGCCTGCGCTGCAAAATTCCCAAAATGAAACAACATTTCACCGCACCTCCTGCTCGATTCACCCTGTTGGGCGCCACGCTCCCAGACCCACAGACCGACAGGTTCAATCCGCAAGTTAGATTTATTTGAAAGTGAGCAGATTACACATTTTTGGCAGCCCGCGGGCGGTTGGCTCTGCGTTGAAGGCCTCCTGGGTGTGGGTCAGGAGTCCCACCCCTCTCCCACCCCCCGCCCCACTTCGGATATCGCGATCTCTGCCACGTTGGCTGCAGAGGAGGGGCAGGGGAGCTTGAGGAGGGGCAAGACTTGCTCGCCCCCTGATCTCTCTGGATCCACTCCTCGGTCACAGGCGAGGTTTCGTTTCTCTCCTCACCTCTTCCAACGACCCCCCCTCGAAAAAGTCAAACCCCAGGGGGTCACGGCTGTGGGCAGCTCTCTGCCCGTTCTCCTTGTCCAGCAGGGTCTCGGACCGGTGGCCCATTCAACATACAGAGGAGTTCTTTGGGATTATGGTTCTCATCCACCTGATGAATGCGGCCGAACCAGCAGGGGTTACACAAAGTGACAAAGCAGCAGTGCAATTTTTCAAACGATCCAACGTAGAAAGCGCTCCCAGGAATACACATTTGGCAGGGCTTTTGGGTCCTTGACGAACAAAATCATTATGAAGCACAGAGATGGAGACAAAAGAGTGAAACATGGACACCGAACGAGTATATATAGTTATAAAGTGATGCCGAGTTAGGATTAACAAATCCAAACCAGAGCGTTAATTTAGCTCCTTTCCGATTCGGTCAGAGTTAATTTCACAAACTGAAGACGTGAGGATTAACAGAAGTTTTCAGCAGGTCATTTCCAGCTTTCACACACCCCCCAAGATCAGCACCTGGAGAGGGACACGAATTAAAGTGATTGTTAATGCAGGCAAGACAAGTACCAGTCAGTGTACAGATATCACCTTGAGAGAGAGGGGACTGAGAGAAACCAGTCAGTGTACAGATATCTCCCTGAGAGAGAGGGCACTGAGAGACACCAGTCAGTGTACAGATATCTCCCTGAGAGAGAGGGGACTGAGAGACACCAGTCAGTGTACAGATATCTCCCTGAGGGAGAGGGGACTGAGAGACACCAGTCAGTGTACAGATATCTCCCTGAGAGAGAGGGGACTGAGAGACACCAGTCAGTGTACAGATATCTCCCTGAGGGACAGGGGACTGAGAGACACCAGTCAGTGTACAGATATCTCCCTGAGGGAGAGGGGACTGAGAGACACCAGTCAGTGTACAGATATCTCCCTGAGGGAGAGGGGACTGAGAGACACCAGTCAGTGTACAGATATCTCTCTGAGAGAGAGGGGACTGAGAGACACCAGTGTACAGATATCTCCCTGAGAGAGAGGGGGCTGAGAGACACCAGTCAGTGTACAGATATCTCCCTGAGGGAGAGGGGGTACTGAGACACACCAGTCAGTGTACAGATATCTCCCTGAGAGAGAGGGGACTGAGAGACACCAGTCAGTGTACAGATATCTCCCTGAGAGAGAGGGTGTACTGAGAGACACCAGTCAGTGTACAGATATCTCCCTGAGAGAGAGGGACTGAGAGACACCAGTCAGTGTACAGATATCTCCCTGAGAGAGAGGGGGTACTGAGAGACACCAGTCAGTGTACAGATATCTCCCTGAGCGAGCGGGCACTGGGAGACACCAGTCAGTGTACAGATATCTCCCTGAGGGAGAGGGGACTGAGAGACACCAGCCAGTGTACAGATATCTCCCTGAGAGAGAGGGGACTGAGAGACACCAGTCAGTGTACAGATATCTCCCTGAGAGAGAGGGGACTGAGAGACACCAGTTAGTGTACAGATATCTCCCTGAGGGAGAGGGCACTGAGAGACACCAGTCAGTGTACAGATATCTCCTGAGAGAGAGGGGACTGAGAGACACCAGTCAGTGTACAGATATCTCCCTGAGGGACAGGGGACTGAGAGACACCAGTCAGTGTACAGATATCTCCCTGAGGGACAGGGGACTGAGAGACACCAGTCAGTGTACAGATATCACCCTGAGAGAGAGGGGACTGAGAGACACCAGTCAGTGTACAGATATCTCCCTGAGAGAGAGGGGACTGAGAGACACCAGTCAGTGTACAGATATCTCCCTGAGAGAGAGGGGACTGAGAGACACCAGTCAGTGTACAGATATCTCCCTGAGAGAGAGGGGACTGAGAGACACCAGTTAGTGTACAGATATCTCCCTGAGGGAGAGGGCACTGAGAGACACCAGTCAGTGTACAGATATCTCCCTGAGAGAGAGGGGACTGAGAGACACCAGTCAGTGTACAGATATCTCCCTGAGGGACAGGGGACTGAGAGACACCAGTCAGTGTACAGATATCTCCCTGAGGGAGAGGGGACTGAGAGACACCACTCAGTGTACAGATATCTCCCTGAGAGAGAGGGGACTGAGAGACACCATTCAGTGTACAGATATCTCCCTGAGGGAGAGGGGACTGAGAGACACCAGTCAGTGTACAGATATCTCGATGAGCGAGCGGGCACTGAGAGACACCAGTCAGTGTACAGATATCTCCCTGAGGGAGAGGGGACTGAGAGACACCAGTCAGTGTACAGATATCTCCCTGAGAGAGAGGGGACTGAGAGACACCAGTCAGTGTACAGATATCTCCCTGAGAGAGAGGGGACTGAGAGACACCAGTCAGTGTACAGATATCTCCCTGAGGGAGAGGGGACTGAGAGACACCAGTCAGTGTACAGATATCTCCCTGAGAGAGAGGGGACTGAGAGACACCAGTCAGTGTACAGATATCTCCCTGAGAGAGAGGGGACTGAGAGACACCAGTCAGTGTACAGATATCTCCCTGAGGGAGAGGGGACTGAGACACCAGTCAGTGTACAGATATCTCCCTGAGGGAGAGGGGACTGAGAGACACCAGTCAGTGTACAGATATCTCCCTGAGAGAGAGGGGACTGAGAGACACCAGTCAGTGTACAGATATCTCCCTGAGCGAGCGGGCACTGGGAGACACCAGTCAGTGTACAGATATCTCCCTGAGAGAGAGGGACTGAGAGACACCAGTCAGTGTACAGATATCTCCCTGAGAGAGAGGGGGTACTGAGAGACACCAGTCAGTGTACAGATATCTCCCTGAGCGAGCGGGCACTGGGAGACACCAGTCAGTGTACAGATATCTCCCTGAGGGAGAGGGGACTGAGAGACACCAGCCAGTGTACAGATATCTCCCTGAGAGAGAGGGGACTGAGAGACACCAGTCAGTGTACAGATATCTCCCTGAGAGAGAGGGGACTGAGAGACACCAGTTAGTGTACAGATATCTCCCTGAGGGAGAGGGCACTGAGAGACACCAGTCAGTGTACAGATATCTCCTGAGAGAGAGGGGACTGAGAGACACCAGTTAGTGTACAGATATCTCCCTGAGGGAGAGGGCACTGAGAGACACCAGTCAGTGTACAGATATCTCCCTGAGAGAGAGGGGACTGAGAGACACCAGTCAGTGTACAGATATCTCCCTGAGGGACAGGGGACTGAGAGACACCAGTCAGTGTACAGATATCTCCCTGAGGGAGAGGGGACTGAGAGACACCATTCAGTGTACAGATATCTCCCTGAGAGAGAGGGGACTGAGAGACACCATTCAGTGTACAGATATCTCCCTGAGGGAGAGGGGACTGAGAGACACCAGTCAGTGTACAGATATCTCGATGAGCGAGCGGGCACTGAGAGACACCAGTCAGTGTACAGATATCTCCCTGAGGGAGAGGGGACTGAGAGACACCAGTCAGTGTACAGATATCTCCCTGAGAGAGAGGGGACTGAGAGACACCAGTCAGTGTACAGATATCTCCCTGAGGGAGAGGGGACTGAGAGACACCAGTCAGTGTACAGATATCTCCCTGAGAGAGAGGGGACTGAGAGACACCAGTCAGTGTACAGATATCTCCCTGAGAGAGAGGGGACTGAGAGACACCAGTCAGTGTACAGATATCTCCCTGAGGGAGAGGGGACTGAGACACCAGTCAGTGTACAGATATCTCCCTGAGGGAGAGGGGACTGAGAGACACCAGTCAGTGTACAGATATTTCCCTGAGAGAGAGGGGACTGAGAGACACCAGTCAGTGTACAGATATCTCCCTGAGAGAGAGGGGGCTGAGGGAGGGACGGTATGATCATTTTCCACTGAATGTTGAATGAGATGAATACAATGGATATCTCGACTTGGCCTCGGCCTCCTGACCTCTGGCCTGTCCTCTGACGTCACCTGAATTGGCCTTGATCCAGGACAGTGACTTGTCCACCAGGAGCTCCCACTCATCCTTGGAATCAGCACAAAACGCGTGGAGCCAAATGACTGTCAGTATCGTGACCCAGAGAGTCAGATCCATGTCCTTCAAATAGCAGAGAGAATCATCAATGAGCGAGGGACAACCAACCATACTGAGAGCAGAGACAGGGACTGTAGGCTTAAGATGGACTGAGCAGGTGCAGCATGGAGTTAGATCTACACTGTCCCAGGACAGGTACAGCACGGGGTTAGATACAGAGTAAAGCTCCCTCTACACTGTCCCCATCAAACACTCCCAGGACAGGTACAGCACGGGGTTAGATACAGAGTAAATCTCCATCTACACCGTCCCCATCAAACACTCCCAGGACAGGTACAGCACGGGGTTAGATACAGAGTAAATCTCCCTCTACACCGTCCCCATCAAACACTCCCAGGACAGGTACAGCACGGGGTTAGATACAGAGTAAAGCTCCCTCTACACTGTCCCCATCAAACACTCCCAGGGCAGGTACAGCATGGGGTTAGATACAGAGTAAAGCTCCCTCTACACTGTCCCCATCAAACACTCCCTGGGCGGGTACAGCACGGGGTTAGATACAGAGTAAAGCTCCCTCTACATTGTCTCCATCAAACACCCCAGGACAGGTACAGCATGGGGTTAGATACAGAGTAAAGCTCCCTCTACACCGTCCCCATCAAACACTCCCAGGACAGGTACAGCACGGGGTTAAAGACAAAACAAAACTGCGGATGCTGGAAATCCAAAACAAAAACAGAATTACCTGGAAAAACTCAGCAGGTCTGGCAGCATCGGCGGAGAAGAAAAGAGTTGACGTTTCGAGTCCTCATGACCCTTCGACAGAACTTGATTTCGAGTCCAAGAAAGAGTTGAAATATAAGCTGGTTTAAGGTGTGTGTGTGGGGGGGCGGAGAGATAGAGAGAGAGACAGAGGTGCTTGTGTAGACAAACAAGCAGTGATAGAAGCAGATCATCAAAAGATGTCAGCAACAATGGTACAAAAGAACACATAGGTGTTAAAGTTAAAGTTGGTGATATTATCTAAACAAATGTGCTAATTAAGAATGGATGGTCGGGCACTCAAGGTACAGCTCTAGTGGGGGTGGGGGGAGCATAAAAGATTTTAAAATATTTAAAAATAATGGAAATAGGTGGGAAAAGAAAAATCTATATAATTTATTGGGAAAAAAAAAGGGAAAAAGGGGGAAACAGAAAGGGGGTGGGGATGGGGGAGGGAGCTCACGACCTAAAGTTGTTGAATTCACTATTCAGTCCGGAAGGCTGTAAAGTGCCTAGTCGGAAGATGAGGTGTTGTTCCTCCAGTTTGCGTTGGGCTTCACTGGAACAATGCAGCAAGCCAAGGACAGACATGTGGGCAAGAGAGCAGGGTGGAGTGTTAAAATGGCAAGCGACAGGGAGGTTTGGGTCATTCTTGCGGACAGACCGCAGGTGTTCTGCAAAGCGGTCGCCCAGTTTACGTTTGGTCACTCCAATGTAGAGGAGACCGCATTGGGAGCAACGAATGCAGTAGACTAAGTTGGGGCAAATGCAAGTGAAATGTTGCTTCACTTGAAAGGAGTGTTTGGGCCCTTGGACGGTGAGGAGAGAGGAATTGAAGGGGCAGGTGTTGCATCTTTTGCGTGGGCATGGGGTGGTGCCATAGGAGGGGGTTGAGGAGTAGGGGGTGATGGAGGAGTGGACCAGGGTGTCCCAGAGGGAGCGATCCCTACGGAATGCCGATAAGGGGGGTGAAGGGAAGATGTGTTTGGTGGTGGCATCATGCTGGAGTTGGCGGAAATGGCGGAGGATGATCCTTTGAATGCGGAGGTTGGTGGGGTGATAAGTGAGGACAAGGGGGACCCTATCATGTTTCTGGGAGGGAGGAGAAGGCGTGAGGGCGGATGCGCGGGAGATGGGCCGGACACGGTTGAGGGCCCTGTCAACGACCGTGGGTGGAAAACCTCGGTTAAGGAAGAAGGAGGACATGTCAGAGGAACTGTTTTTGAAGGTAGCATCATCGGAACAGATGCGACGGAGGCGAAGGAACTGAGAGAATGGGATGGAGTCCTTACAGGAAGCGGGGTGTGAGGAGCTGTAGTCGAGATAGCTGTGGGAGTCGGTGGGTTTGTAATGGATATTGGTGGACAGTCTATCACCAGAGATTGAGACAGAGAGGTCAAGGAAGGGAAGGGAAGTGTCAGAGATGGACCACGTGAAAATGATGGAGGGGTGGAGATTGGAAGCAAAATTAATAAATTTTTCCAAGTCCCGACGAGAGCATGAAGCGGCACCAAAGTAATCATCGATGTACCGGAGAAAGAGTTGTGGAAGGGGGCCGGGGTAGGACTGCAACAAGGAATGTTCCACATACCCCATAAAGAGACAGGCATAGCTGGGGCCCATGCGGGTACCCATAGCCACACCTTTTATTTGGAGGAAGTGAGAGGAGTTGAAGGAGAAATTGTTCAGTGTGAGAACAAGTTCAGCCAGACGGAGGAGAGTAGTGGTGGATGGGGATTGTTCGGGCCTCTGTTCGAGGAAGAAGCTAAGGGCCCTCAGACCATCCTGGTGGGGGATGGAGGTGTAGAGGGATTGGACGTCCATGGTGAAGAGGAAGCGGTTGGAGCCAGGGAAATGGAAATTGTTGATGTGACGTAAGGTGTCAGAGGAATCACGGATGTAGGTGGGAAGGGACTGGACAAGGGGAGAGAGAAGGGAGTCAAGATAACGAGAGATGAGTTCTGTGGGGCAGGAGCAAGCTGAGACGATCGGTCTGCCGGACAGTCCTGTTTGTGGATTTTGGGTAGGAGATAGAAGCGGGCCGTCCAAGGTTGGGCGACTATCAGGTTGGAAGCTGTGGGAGGGAGATCCCCAGAGGAGATGAGGTCAGTGACAGTCCTGGAAACAATGGCTTGATGTTCAGTGGTGGGGTCATGGTCCAGGGGGAGGTAGGAGGAAGTGTCTGCGAGTTGACGCTCAGCCTCCGCGAGGTAGAGGTCAGTGCGTCAGACAACAACAGCACCACCCTTGTCAGCGGGTTTGATGACAATGTCAGGGTTGGACCTGAGAGAATGGAGTGCAGTAAGTTCAGAGAGAGACAGATTAGAATGGGTGAGAGGAGCAGAGAAATTGAGACGACTAATGTCGCGCCGACAGTTCTCAATGAAAAGATCAAGAGAAGGTAAGAATCCAGAGGGAGGGGTCCAGGTGGAGGGAGAATATTGGAGATGGGTAAAAGGATCCGTTGAATGGGGATAGGACTCCTGCCCAAAGAAGTGAGCCCGGAGACCACGACGGCGGAAGAAGAGTTCAGTATCATGCCGAGCCCAAAATTCATTGAGATGAGGGCGTAAGGGTCTGAAAAACTAAGTCCTTTGCTGAGCACTGAACGTTCAGCATTGGAGAGGGGAAGGTCAGGGGGTATAGTGAATACACGGCTGGGGCTGGGATTGGAAGATGGGGTGGGGACGGAGGGACAGGCTGGGGTGGAGGGTCCTAGATGGGTGTTGGTGTCGATGAGTTGTTGGAGATAGCGTTCCTTAGCAGTTGAGAGAAAGAGAAAAAGTTTCTTGTTGAGGCGTCGGATGAGCCGAAGGATAAAATGAAACTGGGGGCACGCGCAGCTTTGAAAAAGGGTACGGCGGTGCTGCTGGAGGGAGAGGTCGAGTGTGTTCATATGGCGGCGCATGGCACTGAGTGTGGATTTCAGAATGTGACGGGAACAGCAGTCTGAGAAACGTTTTATGTCCCGGAGATACCGGTAATCCTGGGTGGGTTCAAAAGATGAGGGGTGGAATTTCAGTTGAAATCCACGTGGGGTAAGTCGGAGACGGAGACAGTCACTGAGAAAGGAGATATGGCTGTGAAAGCGGGTTTTAGTAAACACCTTGTCAAACACCAGGAGGGAAATGGAAAGCAAAGAAGGTGAACAAGGCAACAGAGAGATACGGAAATCTTGTCGCAGAGAGGAACAGAACTTCTTCAAGGAGGTAGGCATTTCTTGAAGAGCAGTGGCAGTCAATTAAACACAGAGATAAAGACAAAACAAAACTGCGGATGCTGGAAATCCAAAAAAAAACAGAATTACCTGGAAAACTCAGCAGGTCTGGCAGCATCGGCGGAGAAGAAAAAAGGTACAGCACGGGGTTAGATACAGAGTAAAGCTCCCTCTACACCGTCCCCATCAAACACTCCCAGGACAGGTACAGCACGGGGTTAAAGACAAAACAAAACTGCGGATGCTGGAAATCCAAAACAAAAACAGAATTACCTGGAAAAACTCAGCAGGTCTGGCAGCATCGGCGGAGAAGAAAAGAGTTGACGTTTCGAGTCCTCATGACCCTTCGACAGAACTTGATTTCGAGTCCAAGAAAGAGTTGAAATATAAGCTGGTTTAAGGTGTGTGTGTGGGGGGGCGGAGAGATAGAGAGAGAGAGAGGTGCTTGTGTAGACAAACAAGCAGTGATAGAAGCAGATCATCAAAAGATGTCAGCAACAATGGTACAAAAGAACACATAGGTGTTAAAGTTAAAGTTGGTGATATTATCTAAACAAATGTGCTAATTAAGAATGGATGGTCGGGCACTCAAGGTACAGCTCTAGTGGGGGTGGGGGGAGCATAAAAGATTTTAAAATATTTAAAAATAATGGAAATAGGTGGGAAAAGAAAAATCTATATAATTTATTGGGAAAAAAAAAGGGAAAAAGGGGGAAACAGAAAGGGGGTGGGGATGGGGGAGGGAGCTCACGACCTAAAGTTGTTGAATTCACTATTCAGTCCGGAAGGCTGTAAAGTGCCTAGTCGGAAGATGAGGTGTTGTTCCTCCAGTTTGCGTTGGGCTTCACTGGAACAATGCAGCAAGCCAAGGACAGACATGTGGGCAAGAGAGCAGGGTGGAGTGTTAAAATGGCAAGCGACAGGGAGGTTTGGGTCATTCTTGCGGACAGACCGCAGGTGTTCTGCAAAGCGGTCGCCCAGTTTACGTTTGGTCACTCCAATGTAGAGGAGACCGCATTGGGAGCAACGAATGCAGTAGACTAAGTTGGGGCAAATGCAAGTGAAATGCTGCTTCACTTGAAAGGAGTGTTTGGGACCTTGGACGGTGAGGAGAGAGGAAGTGAAGGGGCAGGTGTTGCATCTTTTGCGTGGGCATGGGGTGGTGCCATAGGAGGGGGTTGAGGAGTAGGGGGTGATGGAGGAGTGGACCAGGGTGTCCCAGAGGGAGCGATCCCTACGGAATGCCGATAAGGGGGGTGAAGGGAAGATGTGTTTGGTGGTGGCATCATGCTGGAGTTGGCGGAAATGGCGGAGGATGATCCTTTGAATGCGGAGGTTGGTGGGGTGATAAGTGAGGACAAGGGGGACCCTATCATGTTTCTGGGAGGGAGGAGAAGGCGTGAGGGCGGATGCGCGGGAGATGGGCCGGACACGGTTGAGGGCCCTGTCAACGACCGTGGGTGGAAAACCTCGGTTAAGGAAGAAGGAGGACATGTCAGAGGAACTGTTTTTGAAGGTAGCATCATCGGAACAGATGCGACGGAGGCGAAGGAACTGAGAGAATGGGATGGAGTCCTTACAGGAAGCGGGGTGTGAGGAGCTGTAGTCGAGATAGCTGTGGGAGTCGGTGGGTTTGTAATGGATATTGGTGGACAGTCTATCACCAGAGATTGAGACAGAGAGGTCAAGGAAGGGAAGGGAAGTGTCAGAGATGGACCACGTGAAAATGATGGAGGGGTGGAGATTGGAAGCAAAATTAATAAATTTTTCCAAGTCCCGACGAGAGCATGAAGCGGCACCAAAGTAATCATCGATGTACCGGAGAAAGAGTTGTGGAAGGGGGCCGGGGTAGGACTGCAACAAGGAATGTTCCACATACCCCATAAAGAGACAGGCATAGCTGGGGCCCATGCGGGTACCCATAGCCACACCTTTTATTTGGAGGAAGTGAGAGGAGTTGAAGGAGAAATTGTTCAGTGTGAGAACAAGTTCAGCCAGACGGAGGAGAGTAGTGGTGGATGGGGATTGTTCGGGCCTCTGTTCGAGGAAGAAGCTAAGGGCCCTCAGACCATCCTGGTGGGGGATGGAGGTGTAGAGGGATTGGACGTCCATGGTGAAGAGGAAGCGGTTGGAGCCAGGGAAATGGAAATTGTTGATGTGACGTAAGGTGTCAGAGGAATCACGGATGTAGGTGGGAAGGGACTGGACAAGGGGAGAGAGAAGGGAGTCAAGATAACGAGAGATGAGTTCTGTGGGGCAGGAGCAAGCTGAGACGATCGGTCTGCCGGACAGTCCTGTTTGTGGATTTTGGGTAGGAGATAGAAGCGGGCCGTCCAAGGTTGGGCGACTATCAGGTTGGAAGCTGTGGGAGGGAGATCCCCAGAGGAGATGAGGTCAGTGACAGTCCTGGAAACAATGGCTTGATGTTCAGTGGTGGGGTCATGGTCCAGGGGGAGGTAGGAGGAAGTGTCTGCGAGTTGACGCTCAGCCTCCGCGAGGTAGAGGTCAGTGCGTCAGACAACAACAGCACCACCCTTGTCAGCGGGTTTGATGACAATGTCAGGGTTGGACCTGAGAGAATGGAGTGCAGTAAGTTCAGAGAGAGACAGATTAGAATGGGTGAGAGGAGCAGAGAAATTGAGACGACTAATGTCGCGCCGACAGTTCTCAATGAAAAGATCAAGAGAAGGTAAGAATCCAGAGGGAGGGGTCCAGGTGGAGGGAGAATATTGGAGATGGGTAAAAGGATCCGTTGAATGGGGATAGGACTCCTGCCCAAAGAAGTGAGCCCGGAGACCACGACGGCGGAAGAAGAGTTCAGTATCATGCCGAGCCCAAAATTCATTGAGATGAGGGCGTAAGGGTCTGAAAAACTAAGTCCTTTGCTGAGCACTGAACGTTCAGCATTGGAGAGGGGAAGGTCAGGGGGTATAGTGAATACACGGCTGGGGCTGGGATTGGAAGATGGGGTGGGGACGGAGGGACAGGCTGGGGTGGAGGGTCCTAGATGGGTGTTGGTGTCGATGAGTTGTTGGAGATAGCGTTCCTTAGCAGTTGAGAGAAAGAGAAAAAGTTTCTTGTTGAGGCGTCGGATGAGCCGAAGGATAAAATGAAACTGGGGGCACGCGCAGCTTTGAAAAAGGGTACGGCGGTGCTGCTGGAGGGAGAGGTCGAGTGTGTTCATATGGCGGCGCATGGCACTGAGTGTGGATTTCAGAATGTGACGGGAACAGCAGTCTGAGAAACGTTTTATGTCCCGGAGATACCGGTAATCCTGGGTGGGTTCAAAAGATGAGGGGTGGAATTTCAGTTGAAATCCACGTGGGGTAAGTCGGAGACGGAGACAGTCACTGAGAAAGGAGATATGGCTGTGAAAGCGGGTTTTAGTAAACACCTTGTCAAACACCAGGAGGGAAATGGAAAGCAAAGAAGGTGAACAAGGCAACAGAGAGATACGGAAATCTTGTCGCAGAGAGGAACAGAACTTCTTCAAGGAGGTAGGCATTTCTTGAAGAGCAGTGGCAGTCAATTAAACACAGAGATAAAGACAAAACAAAACTGCGGATGCTGGAAATCCAAAAAAAAACAGAATTACCTGGAAAACTCAGCAGGTCTGGCAGCATCGGCGGAGAAGAAAAAAGGTACAGCACGGGGTTAGATACAGAGTAAAGCTCCCTCTACACTGTCTCCATCAAACACTCCCAGGACAGGTACAGCACGTGGTTAGATACAGAGTAAAGCTCCCTCTACACTGTCCCCATGAAACGCTCCCAGGACAGGTACAACACAGGGTTAGATACAGAGTAAAGCTCCCTCTACACCGTCCCCATCAAACACTCCCAGGACAGGTACAGCACAGGGTTAGATACAGAGTAAAGCTCCCTCTACACTGTCCCCATCAAACACTCCCAGGGCGGGTACAGCACGGGGTTAGATACAGAGTAAAGCTCCCTCTACACCGTCCTCATCAAACACTCCCAGGACAGGTACAGCACGGGGTTAGATACAGAGTAATGCTCCCTCTACATTGTCTCCATCAAACACTCCCAGGACAGGTACAGCACGGGGTTAGATACAGAGTAAAGCTCCCTCTACACTGTCCCCATCAAACGCTCCCAGGACAGGTACAACACAGGGTTAGATACAGAGTAAAGCTCCCTCTACACTGTCCCCATGAAACGCTCCCTGGACAGGTACAACACAGGGTTAGATACAGAGTAAAGCTCCCTCTACACTGTCTCCATCAAACACTCCCAGGACAGGTACAGCACGGGGTTAGATACAGAGTAAAGCTCCCTCTACACTGTCTCCATCAAACACTCCCAGGACAGGTACAACACAGGGTTAGATACAGAGTAAAGCTCCCTCTACACTGTCTCCATCAAACACTCCCAGGACAGGTACAGCATAGGGTTAGATACAGAGTAAATTTCTCTCTACACTGTCCCCATCAAACACACCCAGGACAGCGACAGCACGGGGTTAGATACAGAGTAAAGCTCCCTCTACACTGTCCCCATCAAACGCTGCCAGGACAGGTACAACACAGGGTTAGATACAGAGTAAAGCTCCCTCTACACTGTCTCCATCAAACACTCCCAGGACAGGTACAGCACGAGGTTAGATACAGAGTAAAGCTCCCCCTACACTGTCCCCATCAAACACTCCCAGGACAGGTACAGCACGTGGTTAGATAGAGAGTAAAGCTCCCTCTACACTGTCCCCATCAAACACTCCCAGGACAGGTACAGCATAGGGTTAGATACAGAGTAAATTTCTCTCTACACTGTCCCCATCAAACGCACCCAGGACAGGTACAGCACGGGGTTAGATACAGAGTAAAGCTCCCCCTACACTGTCCCCATCAAACACTCCCAGGACAGGTACAGCACGGGGTTAGATACAGAGTAAAGCTCCCTCTACACTGTCCCCATCAAACACTCCCAGGGCAGGTACAGTACGGGTTAGATACAGAGTAAAGCTCCCTCTACACTGTCCCCATCAAACACTCCCAGGGCAGGTACAGCACGGGGTTAGATGCAGAGAAATCTCCCTCTACACTGTCCCCATCAAACACTCCCAGGACAGGTATAGCACGGGGTTAGATACAGAGTAAAGCTCCCTCTACACTGTCCCCATCAAACACTCCCAGGACAGCTACAGCACGGGGTTAGATACAGAGTAAAGCTCCCTGTACACTGTCCCCATCAAACACTCCCAGGACAGGTACAGCACGGGGTTAGATACAGAGTAAATCTCCCTCTACACTGTCCCCATCAAACACTCCCAGGACAGGTACAGCACAGGGTTAGATACAGAGTAAAGCTCCCTCTACACTGTCCCCATCAAACACTCCCAGGACAGGTACAGCACGGGGTCAGATACAGAGTAAAGCTCCCTGTACACTGTCCCCATCAAACACTCCCAAGACAGGTACAGCACGGGGTTAGATACAGAGTAAAGCTCCCTCTACACTGTGTTAAAAACAAAAAAACTGCAGATGCTGGAAATCCAAAACAAAAACAGAATGACCTGGAAAAACTCAGCAGGTCTGGCAGCATCGGCGGAGAAGAAAAGAGTTGACGTTTCGAGTCCTCATGACCCTTCGACAGAACTTGAGTTCGAGTCCAAGAAAGAGTTGAAATATAAGCTGGTTTAAGGTGTGTGTGTGGGGGGCGGAGAGATAGAGAGAGAGAGAGAGAGAGGTGGGGGGGGGTGTGTTTGTAGGGACAAACAAGCAGTGATAGAAGCAGATCATCAAAAGATGTCAGTGACAATGTAAAATAGAACACATAGGTGTTAAAGTTAAAGTTGGTGATATTATCTAAACGAATGTGCTAATTAAGAATGGATGGTAGGGCACTCAAGGTACAGCTCTAGTGGGGGTGTATTTTTTATATATAATGGAAATAGGTGGGAAAAGGAAAATCTTTATAATTTATTGGGAAAAAAGAGTAAGGGGGAAACAGAAAGGGGGTGGGGATGGGGGAGGGAGCTCACGACCTAAAGTTGTTGAATTCAATATTCAGTCCGGAAGGCTGTAAAGTGCCTAGTCGGAAGATGAGGTGTTGTTCCTCCAGTTTGCATTGGGCTTCACTGGAACAATGCAGCAAGCCAAGGACAGACATGTGGGCAAGAGAGCAGGGTGGAGTGTTAAAATGGCAAGCGACAGGGAGGTTTGGGTCATTCTTGCGGACAGACCGCAGGTGTTCTGCAAAGCGGTCGCCCAGTTTACGTTTGGTCACTCCAATGTAGAGGAGACCACATTGGGAGCAACGAATGCAGTAGACTAAGTTGGGGGAAATGCAAGTGAAATGCTGCTTCACTTGAAAGGAGTGTTTGGGACCTTGGACGGTGAAGAGAGAGGAAGTGAAGGGGCAGGTGTTACATCTTTTGCGTGGGCATGGGGTGGTGCCATAGGAGGGGGTTGAGGAGTAGGGGGTGATGGAGGAGTGGACCAGGGTGTCCCAGAGGGAGCGATCCCTACGGAATGCCGATAGGGGGGGTGAAGGGAAGATGTGTTTGGTGGTGGCATCATGCTGGAGTTGGCGGAAATGGCGGAGGATGATCCTTTGAATGCGGAGGCTGGTGGGGTGATAAGTGAGGACAAGGGGGACCCTATCATGTTTCTGGGAGGGAGGAGAAGGCGTGAGGGCGGATGCGCGGGAGATGGGCCGGACACGGTTGAGGGCTCTGTCAACGACCGTGGGTGGAAAACCTCGGTTAAGGAAGAAGGAGGACATGTCAGAGGAACCGTTTTTGAAGGTAGCATCATCGGAACAGATGCGACAGAGGCGAAGGAACTGAGAGAATGGGATGGAGTCCTTACAGGAAGCGGGGTGTGAGGAGCTGTAGTCGAGGTAGCTGTGGGAGTCGGTGGGTTTGTAATGGATATTGGTGGACAGTCTATCACCAGAGATTGAGACAGAGAGGTCAAGGAAGGGAAGGGAAGTGTCAGAGATGGACCACGTGAAAATGATGGAGGGGTGGAGATTGGAAGCAAAATTAATAAATTGTCGGGACTTGGAAAAATTTATTAATTTTGCTTCCAATCTCCACCCCTTAACCGAGGTTTTCCACCCACGGTCGTTGACAGGGCCCTCAACCGTGTCCGGCCCATCTCCCGCGCATCCGCCCTCACGCCTTCTCCTCCCTCCCAGAAACATGATAGGGTCCCCCTTGTCCTCACTTATCACCCCACCAGCCTCCGCATTCAAAGGATCATCCTCCACCATTTCCGCCAACTCCAGCATGATGCCACCACCAAACACATCTTCCCTTCACCCCCCCTGTCGGCATTCCGTAGGGATCGCTCCCTCCGGGACACCCTGGTCCACTCCTCCATCACCCCATACTCCTCAACCCCCGCCTATGGCACCACCCCATGCCCACGCAAAAGATGCAACACCTGCCCCTTCACTTCCTCTCTCCTCACCGTCCAAGGGCCCAAACACTCCTTTCAAGTGAAGCAGCATTTCACTTGCATTTCCCCCAACTTAGTCTACTGCATTCGTTGCTCCCAATGTGGTCTCCTCTACATTGGAGAGACCAAATGTAAACTGGGCGACCGCTTTGCAGAACACCTGCGGTCTGTCCGCAAGAATGACCCAAACCTCCCTGTCGCTTGCCATTTTAACACTCCACCCTGCTCTCTTGCCCACATGTCTGTCCTTGGCTTGCTGCATTGTTCCAGTGAAGCCCAACGCAAACTGGAGGAACAACACCTCATCTTCCAACTAGGCACTTTACAGCCTTCCAGACTGAATACTGAATTCAACAACTTTAGGTCGTGAGCTCCCTCCCCCATCCCCACCCCCTTTCTGTTTCCCCCTTCCTTTTTTTTTCCAATAAATTATAAAGATTTTCCTTTTCCCAACTATTTCCATTATATAAAAAAAACACCCCCACTAGAGCTATACCTTGAGTGCCCTACCATCCATTCTTAATTAGCACATTCGTTTAGATAATATCACCAACTTTAACTTTAACACCTATGTGTTCTATTGTACTACTGTTGTTGACATCTTTTGATGATCTGCTTCTAACACTGCTTGTTTGTCCATACAACCACATCCCCCCTTCCACCTCTCTCTCTCTCCGCCCACCACACACACACCTTAAACCAGCTTATATTTCAACTCTTTCTTGGACTCGAACTCAAGTTCTGTCGAAGGGTCATGAGGACTCGAAACGTCAACTCTTTTCTTCTCCGCCGATGCTGCCAGACCTGCTGAGTTTTTCCAGGTAATTCTGTTTTTGTTTCCCTCTACACTATCCCCATCAAACACTCCCAGAACAGGTACAGCACGGGGTTAGATACAGAGTAAAGCTCCCTCTAAAGTGTCCCCCTCACACACTCCCAGGACAGGTACAGCACGGGGTTAGATACAGAGTAAAGTTCCCTCTACACTGTCACCATCAAACACTCCCAGGACAGGTACAGCACAGCGTTAGATACAGCGTAAATCTCCCTCTACACTGTCCCCATCAAACACTCCCAGGACAGGTACAGCACGGGGTTAGATACAGAGTAAAGCTCCCTCTACACTGTCTCCATCAAACACTCCCAGGACAGGTACAGCACGGGGTTAGATACAGAGTAAAGCTCCCTCTACACTGTCCCCATCAAACACTCCCAGGACAGGTACAGTATGGGGTTAGATACACAGTAAAGCTCCCTCTACACCGTCCCCATCAAACACTCCCAGGACAGGTACAGCACGGGGTTAGATACAGAGTAAAGCTCCCTCTACACTGTCCCCATCAAACACTCCCAGGACAGGTACAGCACGAGGTTAGACACAGAGTAAAGCTCCCTCTACACTGTCCCCATCAAACATTCCCAGGACAGGTACAGCACAGGGTTAGATACAGAGTAAATCTCCCTCTACACTGTCCCCATCAAACACACCCAGGACAGGTACAGCACGAGGTTAGACACAGAGTAAAGCTCCCTCTACACTGTCCCCATCAAACACACCCAGGACAGGTACAGCATGGGGTTAGATACAGAGTAAAGCTCCCTCCACACTGTCCCCATCAAACACTCCCAGGACAGGTACAGCACGGGGTTAGATACAGAGTAAATCTCCCTCTACACTGTCCCCATCAAACACTCCCAGGACAGGTACAGCACGGGGTTAGATACAGAGTAAATCTCCCTCTACACTGTCCCCATCAAACAGTCCCAGGACAGGTTCAGCACGGGGTTAGATACAGAGTAAAGCTCCCTCTACACTGTCCCCATCAAACACTCCCAGGACAGGTACAGCACGGGGTTAGATACAGAGTAAAGCTCCCTCTACACTGTCCCCATCAAACACTCCCAGGACAGGTACAGCATGGGGTTAGATACAGAGTAAAGCTCCCTCCACACTGTCCCCATCAAACACTCCCAGGACAGGTACAGCACGGGGTTAGATACAGAGTAAATCTCCCTCTACACTGTCCCCATCAAACACTCCCAGGACAGGTACAGCACGGGGTTAGATACAGAGTAAATCTCCCTCTACACTGTCCCCATCAAACACTCCCAGGACAGGTACAGCACGGGGTTAGATACAGAGTAAAGCTCCCTCTACACTGTCATCATCAAACACTCCCAGGACAGGTACAGCACGGGGTTAGATACAGAGTAAAGCTCCCTCTGCACTGTCCCCATCAAACACTCCCAGGACAGGTACAGGAGAGGGTTAGATACAGAGTAAAGCTCCCTCTGCACATCTGTATGAGATGTGGCAGGTAAACTGGCCGAGCAAGATCCCACAGATAACCAGGCGACAACGCAACAGGTTCCTCTGCTTCGGAAGAATACCGGCCTGTGCTTGATTCACATTGGACAGAGGGCTAGCCCTCTCCTGGGTCTTGGCTTCGGTGCAGACGAGGGTCTGTCCTACTCCCCCTTCCCCACCTGCGCAACGATGAGGCTGAGTGGGGGTCTTACCTGCCGGGGGATGCTCTGCCCAGTCTCCTGAGGCTTCAGGCCCAGCAGCACCTCCAGATCGCCACTCGGACTCCACGATCCGTCCGCGTTCTGCTGCGAGACCACCTTCACCAGCGGAGACTCCTCTGGGAGGGGGAGGAAGGAGAGGAGGCTGAGGCGTGAAGGCCCGTCACCGATCGGAACAAACAGGCCTGACCCCTCTGCGAGGCACCCAGTTCACTCGCTCCACCACACTGAACACTCACTCCCTCCACCACACTGAACACTCACTCCCTCCACCACAGTGAACACTCACTCCCTCCACCACACTGAACACTCACTGCCTCCACCACACTGAACACTCACTCCCTCCAACACAGTGAACACTCACTCCCTCCACCACACTGAACACTCACTCTCCACCACACTGAACACTCACTCCCTCCACCACACTGAACACTCACTCCCTCCACCACACTGAACACTCACTCCCTCCACCACACTGAACACTCACTCCCTCCACCACACTGAACACTCACTCCCTCCACCACACTGAACACTCACTCCCTCCACCACACTGAACACTCACTCCCTCCACCACACTGAACACTCACTCCCTCCACCACAGTGAACACTCACTCCCTCCAACACAGTGAACACTCACTCCCTCCACCACACTGAACACTCACTCCCTCCACCACACTGAACACTCACTCCCTCCACCACACTGAACACTCACTCCCTCCATCACGCTGAACACTCACTACCTCCACCACACTGAACACTCACTCCCTCCACCACAGTGAACACTCACTCCCTCCACCACACTGAACACTCACTCCCTCCACCACAGTGAACACTCACTCCCTCCACCACACTGAACACTCACTCCCTCCACCACACTGAACACTCACTCCCTACACCACAGTGAACACTCACTCCCTCCACCACACTGAACACTCACTCCCTCCACCACACTGAACACTCACTCCCTCCACCACACTGAACACTCACTCCCTCCACCATACTGAACACTCACTCCCTCCACCACACTGAACACTCACTCCCTCAACCACACCGAACACTCACTCCCTCCACCACACCGAAGACTCCCTCCCTCCACCACAGTGAACACTCACTCCCTCCACCACACTGAACACTCACTCCCTCCACCACAGTGAACACTCACTCCCTCCACCACACTGAACACTCACTCCCTCCACCACACTGAACACTCACTCCCTCCACCACACTGAACACTCACTCCCTCCACCACAGCGAACACTCACTTCCTCCACCACAGCGAACACTCACTCCCTCCACCACTCTGAACACTCACTCCCTCCACCGCACTGAACACTCACTCCCTCCACCGCACTGAACACTCACTCCCTCCACCACACTGAACACTCACTCCCTCCACCACACTGAACACTCACTCCCTCCACCACACTGAACACTCACTCCCTCCACCACAGAGAACACTCACTCCCTCCACCACAGAGAACACTCACTCCCTCCACCACACTGAACACTCACTCCCTCCAGCACACTGAACACTCACTCCCTCCACCACACTGAACACTCACTCCCTCCACCACACTGAACACTCACTCCCTCCACCACACTGAACACTCACTCCCTCCACCACACTGAACACTCACTCCCTCCACCACACTGAACACTCACTCCCTCCACCACACTGAACACTCACTCCCATCCACCACACTGAACACTCACTCCCTCCACCACACTGAACACTCACTGCCTCCACCACACTGAACACTCACTCCCTCCACCACACTGAACACTCACTCCCTCCACCACAGTGAACACTCACTCCCTCCACCACACTGAACACTCACTCCCTCCACCACACTGAACACTCACTCCCATCCACCACACTGAACACTCACTCCCTCCACCACACTGAACACACTCCCTCCACCACACTGAACACTCACTCCCTCCACCACAGTGAACACTCACTCCCTTCACCACACTGAACACTCACTCCCTCCACCACACTGAACACTCACTCCCTCCACCACACTGAACACTCACTCCCTCCACCACACTGAACACTCACTCCCTCCACCACACTGAACACTCACTCCCTCCACCACACTGAACACTCACTCCCTCCACCACAGTGAACACTCACTCCCTCCACCACAGTGAACACGCACTCCCTCCACCACACTGAACACTCACTCCCTCCACCACACTGAACACTCACACCCTCCACCACACCGAAGACTCACTCCCTCCACCATAGTGAACACTCACTCCCTCCACCACACTGAACACTCACCTCCATCCACCACACTGAACACTCACTCCCTCCACCACACTGAACACTCACTCCCTCCACCATACTGAACACTCACTCCCTCCACCACACTGAACACTCACTCCCTCCACCACACTGAACACTCACTCCCTCCACCACAGCGAACACTCACTCCCTCCACCACAGTGAACACTCACTCCCATCCACCACACTGAACACTCACTCCCTCCACCACACTGAACACTCACTCCCTCCACCACACTGAACACTCACTCCCTCCACCACACTGAACACTCACTCCCTACACCACAGTGAACACTCACTCCCATCCACCACACTGAACACTCACTCCCTCCACCACACCGAAGACTCACTCCCTCCACCATAGTGAACACTCACTCCCTCCACCACACTGAACACTCACCTCCATCCACCACACTGAACACTCACTCCCTCCACCACACTGAACACTCGCTCCCTCCACCACACTGAACACTCACTCCCTCCACCACACTGAACACTCACTCCCTCCACCACACTGAACACTCACTCCCTCCACCACACTGAACACTCACTCCCTCCACCACAGTGAACACTCACTCCCTCCACCACACTGAACTCACTCCCTCCACCACACTGAACACTCACTCCCTCCACCACACTGAACACTCACTCCCTCCACCACAGAGAACACTCACTCCCTCCACCACACTGAACACTCACTCCCTCCACCACACTGAACACTCACTCCCTCCACCACACTGAACACTCACTCCCTCCACCACACTGAACACTCACTCCCTCCACCACACTGAACACTCACTCCCTCCACCACACTGAACACTCACTCCCTCCACAACACTGAACACTCACTCCCTCCACCACACTGAACACTCACTCCCTCCAACACAGTGAACACTCACTCCCTCCACCACACTGAACACTCACTCCCTCCACCACACTGAACACTCACTCCCTCCACCACAGTGAACACTCACTCCCTCCACCACACTGAACACTCACTCCCTCCAACACACTGAACACTCACTCCCTCCACCACACTGAACATTCACTCCCTCCACCACACTGAACACTCACTGCCTCCACCACACTGAACACTCACTCCCTCCACCACAGTGAACACTCACTCCCTCCACCACAGTGAACACTCACTCCCTCCACCACAGTGAACACTCACTCCCTCCACCACACTGAACACTCACTCACTCCACCACACTGGACACTCACTCCCTCCACCACACTGAACACTCACTCCCTCCACCACACTGAACACTCACTCCCTACACCACACTGAACACTCACTCCCTCCACCACACTGAACACTCACTCCCTCCACCACACTGAACACTCACTCCCTCCACCACACTGAACACTCACTCCCTCCACCACACTGAACACTCACTCCCTCCACCACAGAGAACACTCACTCCCTCCACCACACTGAACACTCACTCCCTCCACCACACTGAACACTCACTCCCTCCACCACACTGAACACTCACTCCCTCCACCACACTGAACACTCACTCCCTCCACCACACTGAACACTCACTCCCACCACCACACTGAACACTCACTCCCTCCACCACAGAGAACACTCACTCCCTCCACCACACTGAACACTCACTCCCTCCACCACACTGAACACTCACTCCCTCCACCACACTGAACACTCACTCCCTCCACCACACTGAACACTCACTCCCTCCACCACACTGAACACTCACTCCCTCCACCACACTGAACATTCACTCCCTCCACCACACTGAACACTCACTCCTTCCACCACACTGAACATTCACTCCCTCCACCACACTGAACACTCACTCCCTCCACCACACTGAACACTCACTCCCTCCACCACACTGAACACTCACTCCCTCCACCACACTGAACACTCACTCCCTCCAACACAGTGAACACTCACTCCCTCCACCACACTGAACACTCACTCCCTCCACCACACTGAACACTCACTCCCTCCACCACAGTGAACACTCACTCCCTCCACCACACTGAACACTCACTCCCTCCACCACACTGAACACTCACTCCCTCCACCACACTGAACATTCACTCCCTCCACCACACTGAACACTCACTCCCTCCACCACACTGAACACTCACTCCCTCCACCACAGTGAACACTCACTCCCTCCACCACAGTGAACACTCACTCCCTCCACCACAGTGAACACTCACTCCCTCCACCACACTGAACACTCACTCCCTCCACCACACTGAACACTCACTCCCTCCACCACACTGAACACTCACTCCCTCCACCACACTGAACACTCACTCCCTCCACCACACTGAACACTCACTCCCTCCACCACACTGAACACTCACTCCCTCCACCACACTGAACACTCACTCCCTCCACCACACTGAACACTCACTCCCTCCACCACACTGAACACTCACTCCCTCCACCACACTGAACACTCACTCCCTCCAACACACTGAACACTCACTCCCTCCACCACACTGAACACTCACTCCCTCCATCACGCTGAACACTCACTCCCTCCACCACACTGAACACTCACTCGCTCCACCACACTGAACACTCACTCCCTCCACCACAGTGAACACTCACTCCCTCCACCACACTGAACACTCACTCCCTCCACCACACTGAACACTCACTCCCTCCACCACACTGAACATTCACTCCCTCCACCACACTGAACACTCACTCCCTCCACCACACTGAACACTCACTCCCTCCACCACAGTGAACACTCACTCCCTCCACCACAGTGAACACTCACTCCCTCCACCACAGTGAACACTCACTCCCTCCATCACACTGAACACTCACTCCCTCCACCACACTGAACACTCACTCCCTCCACCACACTGAACACTCACTCCCTCCACCACACTGAACACTCACTCCCTCCACCACACTGAACACTCACTCCCTCCACCACACTGAACTCACTCCCTCCACCACACTGAACACTCACTCCCTCCACCACACTGAACACTCACTCCCTCCACCACACTGAACACTCACTCCCTCCACCACACTGAACACTCACTCCCTCCATCACGCTGAACACTCACTCCCTCCACCACACTGAACACTCACTCCCTCCACCACACTGAACACTCACTCCCTCCACCACAGTGAACACTCACTTCCTACACCACAGTGAACACTCACTCCCTCCATCACACTGAACACTCACTCCCTCCACCACACTGAACACTCACTCCCTCCACCACACTGAACACTCACTCCCTCCACCACACTGAACACTCACTCCCTCCACCACAGTGAACACTCACTCCCTCCACCACAGTGAACACTCACTCCCTCCACCACACTGAACACTCACTCCCTCCACCGCACTGAACACTCACTCCCTCCACCACACTGAACTCACTCCCTCCACCACATTGAACACTCACTCCCTCCACCACACTGAACACTCACTCCCTCCACCACAGTGAACACTCACTCCCTCCACCACACTGAACACTCACTCCCTCCACCACAGTGAACACTCACTCCCTCCACCACACTGAACACTCACTCCCTACACCACACTGAACACTCACTCCCTCCACCACACTGAACACTCACTCCCTACACCACACTGAACACTCACTCCCTCCACCACAGTGAACACTCACTCCCTCCACCACACTGAACACTCACTCCCTCCACCACAGTGAACACTCACTCCCTCCACCACACTGAACACTCACTCCCTCCACCACACTGAACACTCACTCCCTCCACCACACTGAACACTCACTCCCTCCACCACAGTGAACACTCACTCCCTCCACCACAGTGAACACTCACTCCCTCCACCACGCTGAACACTCACTCCCTCCACCGCACTGAACACTCACTCCCTCCACCACACTGAACTCACTCCCTCCACCACACTGAACACTCACTCCCTCCACCACACTGAACACTCACTCCCTCCACCACAGTGAACACTCACTCCCTCCACCACACTGAACACTCACTCCCTCCACCACAGTGAACACTCACTCCCTCCACCACACTGAACACTCACTCCCTACACCACACTGAACACTCACTCCCTCCACCACACTGAACACTCACTCCCTACACCACACTGAACACTCACTCCCTCCACCACAGTGAACACTCACTCCCTCCACCACACTGAACACTCACTCCCTCCACCACACTGAACACTCACTCCCTCCACCACACTGAACACTCACTCGCTCCACCACACTGAACACTCACTCCCTCCACCACACTGAACACTCACTCGCTCCACCACACTGAACACTCACTCCCTCCACCACAGTGAACACTCACTCCCTCCACCACAGTGAACACTCACTCCCTCCACCACGCTGAACACTCACTCCCTCCAACACACTGAACACTCACTCCCTCCACCACACTGAACACTCACTCCCTCCATCACGCTGAACACTCACTCCCTCCACCACACTGAACACTCACTCGCTCCACCACACTGAACACTCACTCGCTCCACCACACTGAACACTCACTCCCTCCACCACAGTGAACACTCACTCCCTCCACCACACTGAACACTCACTCCCTCCACCACACTGAACACTCACTCCCTCCACCACACTGAACACTCACTCCCTCCAACACAGTGAACACTCACTCCCTCCACCACACTGAACACTCACTCCCTCCACCACACTGAACACTCACTCCCTCCACCACAGTGAACACTCACTCCCTCCACCACACTGAACACTCACTCCCTCCACCACACTGAACACTCACTCCCTCCACCACACTGAACATTCACTCCCTCCACCACACTGAACACTCACTCCCTCCACCACACTGAACACTCACTCCCTCCACCACAGTGAACACTCACTCCCTCCACCACAGTGAACACTCACTCCCTCCACCACAGTGAACACTCACTCCCTCCACCACACTGAACACTCACTCCCTCCACCACACTGAACACTCACTCCCTCCACCACACTGAACACTCACTCCCTCCACCACACTGAACACTCACTCCCTCCACCACACTGAACACTCACTCCCTCCACCACACTGAACACTCACTCCCTCCACCACACTGAACACTCACTCCCTCCACCACACTGAACACTCACTCCCTCCACCACACTGAACACTCACTCCCTCCACCACACTGAACACTCACTCCCTCCAACACACTGAACACTCACTCCCTCCACCACACTGAACACTCACTCCCTCCATCACGCTGAACACTCACTCCCTCCACCACACTGAACACTCACTCGCTCCACCACACTGAACACTCACTCCCTCCACCACAGTGAACACTCACTCCCTCCACCACACTGAACACTCACTCCCTCCACCACACTGAACACTCACTCCCTCCACCACACTGAACATTCACTCCCTCCACCACACTGAACACTCACTCCCTCCACCACACTGAACACTCACTCCCTCCACCACAGTGAACACTCACTCCCTCCACCACAGTGAACACTCACTCCCTCCACCACAGTGAACACTCACTCCCTCCACCACAGTGAACACTCACTCCCTCCATCACACTGAACACTCACTCCCTCCACCACACTGAACACTCACTCCCTCCACCACACTGAACACTCACTCCCTCCACCACACTGAACACTCACTCCCTCCACCACACTGAACACTCACTCCCTCCACCACACTGAACTCACTCCCTCCACCACACTGAACACTCACTCCCTCCACCACACTGAACACTCACTCCCTCCACCACACTGAACACTCACTCCCTCCACCACACTGAACACTCACTCCCTCCATCACGCTGAACACTCACTCCCTCCACCACACTGAACACTCACTCCCTCCACCACACTGAACACTCACTCCCTCCACCACAGTGAACACTCACTTCCTACACCACAGTGAACACTCACTCCCTCCATCACACTGAACACTCACTCCCTCCACCACACTGAACACTCACTCCCTCCACCACACTGAACACTCACTCCCTCCACCACACTGAACACTCACTCCCTCCACCACACTGAACACTCACTCCCTCCACCACAGTGAACACTCACTCCCTCCACCACACTGAACACTCACTCCCTCCACCGCACTGAACACTCACTCCCTCCACCACACTGAACTCACTCCCTCCACCACACTGAACACTCACTCCCTCCACCACACTGAACACTCACTCCCTCCACCACAGTGAACACTCACTCCCTCCACCACACTGAACACTCACTCCCTCCACCACAGTGAACACTCACTCCCTCCACCACACTGAACACTCACTCCCTACACCACACTGAACACTCACTCCCTACACCACACTGAACACTCACTCCCTCCACCACACTGAACACTCACTCCCTACACCACACTGAACACTCACTCCCTCCACCACAGTGAACACTCACTCCCTCCACCACACTGAACACTCACTCCCTCCACCACAGTGAACACTCACTCCCTCCACCACACTGAACACTCACTCCCTCCACCACACTGAACACTCACTCCCTCCACCACACTGAACACTCACTCCCTCCACCACAGTGAACACTCACTCCCTCCACCACAGTGAACACTCACTCCCTCCACCACGCTGAACACTCACTCCCTCCACCGCACTGAACACTCACTCCCTCCACCACACTGAACTCACTCCCTCCACCACACTGAACACTCACTCCCTCCACCACACTGAACACTCACTCCCTCCACCACAGTGAACACTCACTCCCTCCACCACACTGAACACTCACTCCCTCCACCACAGTGAACACTCACTCCCTCCACCACACTGAACACTCACTCCCTACACCACACTGAACACTCACTCCCTCCACCACACTGAACACTCACTCCCTACACCACACTGAACACTCACTCCCTCCACCACAGTGAACACTCACTCCCTCCACCACACTGAACACTCACTCCCTCCACCACACTGAACACTCACTCCCTCCACCACACTGAACACTCACTCCCTCCACCACACTGAACACTCACTCCCTCCACCACACTGAACACTCACTCGCTCCACCACACTGAACACTCACTCCCTCCACCACAGTGAACACTCACTCCCTCCACCACAGTGAACACTCACTCCCTCCACCACACTGAACACTCACTCCCTCCACCACAGTGAACACTCACTCCCTCCACCACAGTGAACACTCACTCCCTCCACCACACTGAACACTCACTCCCTCCACCACAGTGAGCACTCACTCCCTCCACCACACTGAACACTCACTCCCTCCACCACAGTGAACACTCACTCCCTCCACCACACTGAACACTCACTCCCTCCACCAGACTGAACACTCACTCCCTCCACCACACTGAACACTCACTCCCTCCACCACAGTGAACACTCACTCCCTCCACCACAGAGAACACTCACTCCCTACACCACACTGAACACTCACTCCCTCCACCACACTGAACACTCACTCCCTCCACCACAGTCAACACTCACTCCCTTCACCACAGTGAACACTCACTCCCTCCACCACACTGAACACTCACTCCCTCCACCACACCGAACACTCACTCCCTCCACCACAGAGAACACTCACTCCCTCCACCACACTGAACACTCACTCCCTCCACCACACTGAACACTCACTCCCTCCACCACAGAGAACACTCACTCCCTCCACCACACTGAACACTCACTCCCTCCACCACACCGAACACTCACTCCCTCCACCACACTGAACACTCACTCCCTCCAACAGACTGAACACTCACTCCCCTCCACCACACTGAACACTCACTCCCTCCACCACAGTCAACACTCACTCCCTCCACCACAGTGAACACTCACTCCCATCCACCACACTGAACACTCACTCCCTCCACCACACTGAACACTCACTCCCTCCACCACAGTGAACACTCACTCCCTCCACCACAGTGAACACTCACTCCCTCCACCACACTGAACACTCACTCCCTCCACCACACTGAACACTCACTCCCTCCACCACAGTGAACACTCACTCCCATCCACCACACTGAACACTCACTCCCTCCACCACACTGAACACTCACTCCCTCCACCAAACTGAACACTCACTACCTCCACCACAGTGAACACTCACTCCCATCCACCACACTGAACACTCACTCCCTCCACCACACTGAACACTCACTCCCTCCACCACACTGAACACTCACTCCCACCACCACACTGAACACTCACTCCCTCCACCACACTGAACACTCACTCCCTCCACCACACTGAACACTCACTCCCTCCACCACAGAGAACACTCACTCCCTCCACCACACTGAACACTCACTCCCTCCACCACACTGAACACTCACTCCCTCCACCACAGTGAACACTCACTCCCTCCACCACACTGAACACTCACTCCCTCCACCACACTGAACACTCACTCCCTCCACCACACTGAACACTCACTCCCTCCACCACACTGAACACTCACTCCCTCCACCACAGAGAACACTCACTCCCTCCACCACACTGAACACTCACTCCCTCCACCACAGTGAACACTCACTCCCTCCACCACACTGAACACTCACTCCCTCCACCACAGTGAACACTCACTCCCTCCACCACATGGAACACTCACTCCCTCCACCACAGTGAACACTCAGTCCCTCCACCACACTGAACACTCACTCCCTCCACCACACTGAACACTCACTCCCTCCACCACACTGAACACTCACTCCCTCCACCACACTGAACACTCACTCCCTCCACCACACTGAACCCTCACTCCCTCCACCACACGGAACACTCATTCCCTCCACCACACTGAACACTCACACCCTCCACCACACGGAACACTCACTCCCTCCACCACAGTGAACACTCACTCCCTCCACCACACTGAACACTCACTCCCTCCACCACACTGAACACTCACTCCCTCCACCACACTGAACACTCACTCCCTCCACCACACTGAACACTCACTCCCTCCACCACAGTGAACACTCACTCCCATCCACCACACTGAACACTCACTCCCTCCACCACACTGAACACTCACTACCTCCACCACAGTGAACACTCACTCCCATCCACCACACTGAACACTCACTCCCTCCACCACACTGAACACTCACTCCCTCCACCACACTGAACACTCACTCCCACCACCACACTGAACACTCACTCCCTCCACCACACTGAACACTCACTCCCTCCACCACACTGAACACTCACTCCCTCCACCACAGAGAACACTCACTCCCTCCACCACACTGAACACTCACTCCCTCCACCACACTGAACACTCACTCCCTCCACCACAGTGAACACTCACTCCCTCCACCACACTGAACACTCACTCCCTCCACCACACTGAACACTCACTCCCTCCACCACACTGAACACTCACTCCCTCCACCACACTGAACACTCACTCCCTCCACCACAGAGAACACTCACTCCCTCCACCACACTGAACACTCACTCCCTCCACCACAGTGAACACTCACTCCCTCCACCACACTGAACACTCACTCCCTCCACCACAGTGAACACTCACTCCCTCCACCACATGGAACACTCACTCCCTCCACCACAGTGAACACTCAGTCCCTCCACCACACTGAACACTCACTCCCTCCACCACACTGAACACTCACTCCCTCCACCACACTGAACACTCACTCCCTCCACCACACTGAACCCTCACTCCCTCCACCACACGGAACACTCACTCCCTCCACCACACTGAACACTCACACCCTCCACCACACGGAACACTCACTCCCTCCACCACAGTGAACACTCAGTCCCTCCACCACACTGAACACTCACTCCCTCCACCACACTGAACACTCACTCCCTCCACCACACTGAACACTCACTCCCTCCACCACACTGAACACTCACTCCCTCCACCACACTGAACACTCACTCCCTCCACCACACTGAACACTCACTCCCTCCACCACACTGAACACTCACTCCCTCCACCACACTGAACACTCACTCCCTCCACCACACTGAACACTCACTCCCTCCACCACACTGAACACTCACTCCCTCCAACACAGTGAACACTCACTCCCTCCATCACACTGAACACTCACTCCCTCCACCACACTGAACACTCACTCCCTCCACCACACTGAACACTCACTCCCTCCACCACACTGAACACTCACTCCCTCCACCACACTGAACCCTCACTCCCTCCACCACACGGAACACTCATTCCCTCCACCACACTGAACACTCACACCCTCCACCACACGGAACACTCACTCCCTCCACCACAGTGAACACTCACTCCCTCCACCACACTGAACACTCACTCCCTCCACCACACTGAACACTCACTCCCTCCACCACACTGAACACTCACTCCCTCCACCACACTGAACACTCACTCCCTCCACCACAGTGAACACTCACTCCCATCCACCACACTGAACACTCACTCCCTCCACCACACTGAACACTCACTACCTCCACCACAGTGAACACTCACTCCCATCCACCACACTGAACACTCACTCCCTCCACCACACTGAACACTCACTCCCTCCACCACACTGAACACTCACTCCCACCACCACACTGAACACTCACTCCCTCCACCACACTGAACACTCACTCCCTCCACCACACTGAACACTCACTCCCTCCACCACAGAGAACACTCACTCCCTCCACCACACTGAACACTCACTCCCTCCACCACACTGAACACTCACTCCCTCCACCACAGTGAACACTCACTCCCTCCACCACACTGAACACTCACTCCCTCCACCACACTGAACACTCACTCCCTCCACCACACTGAACACTCACTCCCTCCACCACACTGAACACTCACTCCCTCCACCACAGAGAACACTCACTCCCTCCACCACACTGAACACTCACTCCCTCCACCACAGTGAACACTCACTCCCTCCACCACACTGAACACTCACTCCCTCCACCACAGTGAACACTCACTCCCTCCACCACATGGAACACTCACTCCCTCCACCACAGTGAACACTCAGTCCCTCCACCACACTGAACACTCACTCCCTCCACCACACTGAACACTCACTCCCTCCACCACACTGAACACTCACTCCCTCCACCACACTGAACCCTCACTCCCTCCACCACACGGAACACTCACTCCCTCCACCACACTGAACACTCACACCCTCCACCACACGGAACACTCACTCCCTCCACCACAGTGAACACTCAGTCCCTCCACCACACTGAACACTCACTCCCTCCACCACACTGAACACTCACTCCCTCCACCACACTGAACACTCACTCCCTCCACCACACTGAACACTCACTCCCTCCACCACACTGAACACTCACTCCCTCCACCACACTGAACACTCACTCCCTCCACCACACTGAACACTCACTCCCTCCACCACACTGAACACTCACTCCCTCCACCACACTGAACACTCACTCCCTCCACCACACTGAACACTCACTCCCTCCAACACAGTGAACACTCACTCCCTCCATCACACTGAACACTCACTCCCTCCACCACACTGAACACTCATCCCTCCACCACAGTGAACACTCACTCCCTCCACCACAGTGCACACTCACTCCCTCCACCACACTGAACACTCACTCCCTCCACCACACTGAACACTCACTCCCTCCACCACACAGAACACTCCCTCCCTCCACCACACTGAACACTCACTCCCTCCACCACAGTGAACACTCACTCCCTCCACCACACTGAACACTCACTCCCTACATCACACTGAACACTCACTCCCTCCACCACACTGAACACTCACTCCCTCCACCACACTGAACACTCACTCCCTCCACCACACTGAACACTCACTCCCATCCACCACAGTGAACACTCACTCCCTCCACCACAGTGAACACTCACTCCCTCCACCACACGGAACACTCACTCCCTCCACCACAGTGAACACTCACTCCCTCCACCACAGTGCACACTCACTCCCTCCACCACACTGAACACTCACTCCCTCCACCACACTGAACACTCACTCCCTCCACCACACTGAACACTCACTCCCTACATCACACTGAACACTCACTCCCTCCACCACAGTGAACACTCACTCCCTCCACGACAGAGAACACTCACTCCCTCCATCACACTGAACACTCACTCCCTCCACCACACTGAACACACTCCCTCCACCACACTGAACACTCACTCCCTCCACCACAGTGAACACTCACTCCCTCCACTACACTGAACAGTCACTCCCTACATCACACTGAACACTCACTCCCTCCACCACAGTGAACACTCACTCCCTCCACGACAGAGAACACTCACTCCCTCCATCACACTGAACACTCACTCCCTCCACCACACTGAACACTCACTCCCTCCACCACACTGAACACTCACTCCCTCCACCACACTGAACACTCACTCCCTCCACCACACTGAACACTCACTCCCTCCACCACACTGAACACTCACTCCCTCCACCACACTGAACACTCACTCCCTCCACCACACTGAACACTCACTCCCTCCACCACACTGAACACTCACTCCCTCCACCACACTGAACACTCACTCCCTCCACCACACTGAACACTCACTCCCTCCAACACACTGAACACTCACTCCCTCCACCACAGTGAGCACTCACTCCCTCCACCACAGTGAGCACTCACTCCCTCCACCACAGTGAACACTCACTCCCTCCACCACACTGAACACTCACTCCCTCCACCACACTGAACACTCACTCCCTCCACCACACTGAACACTCACTCCCTCCACCACACTGAACACTCACTCCCTCCACCACACTGAACACTCACTCCCTCCACCACACTGAACACTCACTCCCTCCACCACAGTGAACACTCACTCCCTCCACCACAGTGAACACTCACTCCCTACATCACACTGAACACTCACTCCCTCCACCACAGTGAACACTCACTCCCTCCACCACACTGAACACTCACTCCCTCCACCACACTGAACACTCACTCCCTCCACCACACTGAACACTCACTCCCTCCACCACACTGAACACTCACTCCCTCCACCACAGTGAACACTCACTCCCTACATCACACTGAACACTCACTCCCTCCACCACACTGAACATTCACTCCCACCGCCAACTTCAACATTCACTCCCTCCACCACCTTCAACATTCACTCCCTCCGCCACCTTCAACATTCACTCCCTCCGCCACCTTCAGCATTCACTCCCTCCTCCGCCACCTTCAACATTCACTCCCTCCGCCACCTTCAACATTCACTCCCTCCACCACCTTCAACATTCACTCCCTCCACCTTCAACATTCACTCCCTCCGCCACATTCAACATTCACTCCCTCCGCCACCTTCAACATTCACTCCCTCCTCCACCTTCAACATTCACTCCCTCCGCCACCTTCAACATTCACTCCCTCCACCACCTTCAACATTCACTCCCTCCATCCACCCCTTCAACATTCACTCCCTCCGCCACATTCAACATTCACTCCCTGCATCACCGCCAACATTCACTCCCTCCGCCACCTTCAACATTCACTCCCTCCACCACCTTCAACATTCACTCCCTCCGCCACCTTCAACATTCACTCCCTCCTCCGCCACCTTCAACATTCACTCCCTCCACCACCCTGAACGTTCACTCCCTCCGCCACCTTCAACATTCACTCCCTCCACTTCCAACATTCACTAGCTCAATCACCTTCAAAACTCACTCCCTCCGCCACCTTCAACATTCACTCCCTCAATCACATTCAACACTCACTCCCTCCGCCATGTTCAACATTCGCTCCCTCCGCCACCTTCAACATTCACACTCTCCTCCACCTTCAACATTCACTCCCTCCGCCACCTTCAACATTCACTCCCTCCGCCACCTTAAACATTCACTCCCTCCACCACTTTCAACATCACTCGCTCCATCACCTCCAACATTCACTCCCTCCACCACCTTCAACATTCACTCCCTCCATCACCTCCAACATTCACTCCCTCCACCATCAACATTCACCCCCTCCACTTTCAACCTTCACTCCCTCCACCACCATCAACATTCACTCCCTCCGCCACCTTCAACATTCACTCCCTGCATCACCGCCAACATTCACTCCCTCCGCCACCTTCAACATTCACTCCCTCCGCCACCTTCAACATTCACTCCCTCCGCCACCTTCAACATTCACTCCCTCCGCCACCACCAACATTCACTCCCTCCACCACATTCAACATTCACTCCCTCCACCACCTTCAACATTCACTCCCTCCGCCACCTTCAACATTCAACCCCTCCGCCACCTTCAACATTCACTCCCTCCGCCACCTTCAACATTCACTCCCTCCACCACCTTCAACATTCACTCCCTCCACCACACTGAACATTAACTCCCTCCGCCACCTTCAACATTCACTCCCTCCACCGCCAACATTCACTCCCTCCGCCACCTTCAACATTCAATCCCTCCAACACCTTCAACATTCACTCCCTCCGCCACCTTCAACATTCACTCCCTGCATCACCGCCAACATTCACTCCCTCCGCCACCTTCAACATTCACTCCCTCCGCCACCTTCAACATTCACTCCCTCCACCACCTTCAACATTCACTCCCTCCGCCACCTTCAACATTCACTCCCTCCGCCACCTTCAACATTCACTTCCTCCGCCACCTTCAACATTCACTCCCTCCACCTTCAACATTCACTCCCTCCGCCACCTTCAACATTCACTCCCTCCGCCACCTTCAACATTCACTCCCTCCGCCACCTTCAACATTCACTCCCTCCACCACCTTCAACATTCACTCCCTCCACCTTCAACATTCACTCCCTCCGCCACCTTCAACATTCACTCCCTCCGCCACCTTCAACATTCACTCCCTCCACCTTCAACATTCACTCCCTCCGCCACCTTCAACATTCACTCCCTCCGCCACCTTCAACATTCACTCCCTCCACCTTCAACATTCACTCCCTCCACCACACTGAACATTCACTCCCTCCACCACCTTCAACATTCACTCCCTCCGCCACCTCCAACAATCACTCCCTCCGCCACCTTCAACATTCACTCCCTCCGCCACCTTCAACATTCACTCCCTCCACCTCCAACATTCACTCCCTCCGCCATCTTCAACATTCAATCCCTCCAACACCTTCAACATTCACTCCCTCCGCCTCCTTCAACATTCACTCCCTCCACCTCCAACATTCACTTCCTCCTCCCCTTCAACATTCACTCCCTCCGCCACACTCAACATTCACTCCCTCCGCCACCTTCAACATTCAGTCCCTCCATCACCTTCAACATTCACTCCCTCCATCACCTCCAACACTCACTCCCTCCGCCACCTTCAACATTCAGTCCCTCCACCACCTTCAACATTCAGTCCCTCCATCACCTCCAACACTCACTCCCTCCGCCACCTTCAAAATTCACTCCCTCCACCACTTTCAACATTCACTCCCTCCATCACGTTCAAAACTCACTACCTCCGCCACCTTCAACATTCACTCCCTCCGCCACCTCCAACATTCACGCCCTCCACCACCTTCAACATTCACTCCCTCCACCACCTTCAACATTCACTCCCTCCGCCACCTACAACATTCACTCCCTCCACCACCTTCAACATTCACTCCCTCCACCACCTTCAACATTCACTCCCTCCACCACCTTCAACATTCACTCCCTCCGCCACCTCCAATATTCACTCCCTCCACCACCTTCAACATTCACTCCCTCCACCACCTTCAACATTCACTCCCTCTGCCACCTTCAACATTCACTCCCTCCGCCACCTTCAACATTCACTCCCTCCGCCACCTTCAACATTCACTCCCTCCGCCACCTTCAACATTCACTCCCTCTGCCACCTTCAACATTCACTCCCTCCGCCACCTTCAACATTCACTTCCTCCGCCACCTTCAACATTCAGTCCCTCCATCACCTTCAACATTCACTTTATTTGCCACCCTGAACATTCACTCCCTCCACCTTCAACATTCACTCCCTCCGCCACCTTCAACATTCACTCCCTCCGCCACCTTCAACATTCACTCCCTCCGCCACCTTCAACATTCACTCCCTCCGCCACCTTCAACATCACTCCCTCCATCACCTCCAACATTCACTCCCTCCACCACCTTCAACATCACTCCCTCCATCACCTCCAACATTCACTCCCTCCACCACCTTCAACATTCACTCCCTCCATCACCTCCAACATTCACTCCCTCCACCATCAACATTCACCCCCTCCACTTTCAACCTTCACTCCCTCCACCACCATCAACATTCACTCCCTCCACCTTCAACACTCACTCCCTCCGCCACCTTCAACATTCACTCCCTCCACCTTCAACACTCACTCCCTCCGCCACCTTTAACATTCACTCCCTCCATCACCGCCAACATTCACTCCCTATGCCACCACGAACATTCACTCCCTCCACCACCTTCAACATTCACTCCCTCCATCACCTCCAACATTCACTCCCTCCGCCACCTTCAACATTCACTCCCTCCGCACCCTTCAACATTCACTCCCTCCATCACCTTCAACATTCACTCCCTCCGCCACCTCCAACATTCACTCCCTCCGCCACCTTCAACATTCACTCCCTCCGCCACCTTCAACACTCACTCCCTCCTCCACACTGAACATTCACTCCCTCCACCAACTTCAACATTCACTCCCTCCGCCACCTTCAACATTCAGTCCCTCCGCCACCTTCAACATTCAGTCCCTCCGCCACCTTCAACATTCACTCCCTCCGCCACCTTCAACATTCACTCCCTCCGCCACCTTCAACATTCACTCCCTCCGCCACCTTCAACATTCACTCCCTCCGCCACCTTCAACACTCACTCCCTCCGCCACCTTCAACACTCACTCCCTCCATCACCTTCAACATTCACTCCCTCCACCACCTTCAACATTCACTCCCTCAATTCACTTCAACATTCACTCCCTCCTCCACCTTCAACATTCACTCCCTCCGCCACCTTCAACATTCACTCCCTCCATCACCTTCAACATTCACTCCCTCCTCCACCTTCAACATTCAATCCCTCCGCCACCTTCAACATTCACTCCCTCCGCCACCTTCAACATTCACTCCCACCGCCACCTTCAACATTCACTCCCTCCACCTCCAACATTCACTCCCTCCGCCACCTTCAACATTCAATCCCTCCAACACCTTCAACATTCACTCCCTCCGCCACCTTCAACATTCACTCCCTCCACCTCCAACATTCACTTCCTCCTCCCCTTCAACATTCACTCCCTCCGCCACACTGAACATTCACTCCCTCCACCACCTTCAACATTCACTCCCTCCGCCACCTCCAACAATCACTCCCTCCGCCACCTTCAACATTCACTCCCTCCGCCACCTTCAACATTCACTCCCTCCACCTCCAACATTCACTCCCTCCGCCATCTTCAACATTCAATCCCTCCAACACCTTCAACATTCACTCCCTCCGCCTCCTTCAACATTCACTCCCTCCACCTCCAACATTCACTTCCTCCTCCCCTTCAACATTCACTCCCTCCGCCACACTCAACATTCACTCCCTCCGCCACCTTCAACATTCAGTCCCTCCATCACCTTCAACATTCACTCCCTCCATCACCTCCAACACTCACTCCCTCCGCCACCTTCAACATTCAGTCCCTCCACCACCTTCAACATTCAGTCCCTCCATCACCTCCAACACTCACTCCCTCCGCCACCTTCAAAATTCACTCCCTCCACCACCTTCAACATTCACTCCCTCCATCACGTTCAAAACTCACTACCTCCGCCACCTTCAACATTCACTCCCTCCGCCACCTCCAACATTCACGCCCTCCACCACCTTCAACATTCACTCCCTCCACCACCTTCAACATTCACTCCCTCCGCCACCTACAACATTCACTCCCTCCATCACCTCCAACATTCACTCCCTCCACCACCTTCAACATTCACTCCCTCCATCACCTCCAACATTCACTCCCTCCACCATCAACATTCACCCCCTCCACTTTCAACCTTCACTCCCTCCACCACCATCAACATTCACTCCCTCCACCTTCAACACTCACTCCCTCCGCCACCTTCAACATTCACTCCCTCCACCTTCAACACTCACTCCCTCCGCCACCTTTAACATTCACTCCCTCCATCACCGCCAACATTCACTCCCTATGCCACCACGAACATTCACTCCCTCCACCACCTTCAACATTCACTCCCTCCATCACCTCCAACATTCACTCCCTCCGCCACCTTCAACATTCACTCCCTCCGCACCCTTCAACATTCACTCCCTCCATCACCTTCAACATTCACTCCCTCCGCCACCTCCAACATTCACTCCCTCCGCCACCTTCAACATTCACTCCCTCCGCCACCTTCAACACTCACTCCCTCCTCCACACTGAACATTCACTCCCTCCACCAACTTCAACATTCACTCCCTCCGCCACCTTCAACATTCAGTCCCTCCGCCACCTTCAACATTCAGTCCCTCCGCCACCTTCAACATTCACTCCCTCCGCCACCTTCAACATTCACTCCCTCCGCCACCTTCAACATTCACTCCCTCCGCCACCTTCAACATTCACTCCCTCCGCCACCTTCAACACTCACTCCCTCCGCCACCTTCAACACTCACTCCCTCCATCACCTTCAACATTCACTCCCTCCACCACCTTCAACATTCACTCCCTCAATTCACTTCAACATTCACTCCCTCCTCCACCTTCAACATTCACTCCCTCCGCCACCTTCAACATTCACTCCCTCCATCACCTTCAACATTCACTCCCTCCTCCACCTTCAACATTCAATCCCTCCGCCACCTTCAACATTCACTCCCTCCGCCACCTTCAACATTCACTCCCACCGCCACCTTCAACATTCACTCCCTCCACCTCCAACATTCACTCCCTCCGCCACCTTCAACATTCAATCCCTCCAACACCTTCAACATTCACTCCCTCCGCCACCTTCAACATTCACTCCCTCCACCTCCAACATTCACTTCCTCCTCCCCTTCAACATTCACTCCCTCCGCCACACTGAACATTCACTCCCTCCACCACCTTCAACATTCACTCCCTCCGCCACCTCCAACAATCACTCCCTCCGCCACCTTCAACATTCACTCCCTCCGCCACCTTCAACATTCACTCCCTCCACCTCCAACATTCACTCCCTCCGCCATCTTCAACATTCAATCCCTCCAACACCTTCAACATTCACTCCCTCCGCCTCCTTCAACATTCACTCCCTCCACCTCCAACATTCACTTCCTCCTCCCCTTCAACATTCACTCCCTCCGCCACACTCAACATTCACTCCCTCCGCCACCTTCAACATTCAGTCCCTCCACCACCTTCAACATTCAGTCCCTCCATCACCTCCAACACTCACTCCCTCCGCCACCTTCAAAATTCACTCCCTCCGCCACCTACAACATTCACTCCCTCCACCACCTTCAACATTCACTCCCTCCACCACCTTCAACATTCACTCCCTCCACCACCTTCAACATTCACTCCCTCCGCCACCTCCAATATTCACTCCCTCCACCACCTTCAACATTCACTCCCTCCACCACCTTCAACATTCACTCCCTCTGCCACCTTCAACATTCACTCCCTCCGCCACCTTCAACATTCACTCCCTCCGCCACCTTCAACATTCACTCCCTCCGCCACCTTCAACATTCACTCCCTCTGCCACCTTCAACATTCACTCCCTCCGCCACCTTCAACATTCACTTCCTCCGCCACCTTCAACATTCAGTCCCTCCATCACCTTCAACATTCACTTTATTTGCCACCCTGAACATTCACTCCCTCCACCTTCAACATTCACTCCCTCCGCCACCTTCAACATTCACTCCCTCCGCCACCTTCAACATTCACTCCCTCCGCCACCTTCAACATTCACTCCCTCCGCCACCTTCAACATCACTCCCTCCATCACCTCCAACATTCACTCCCTCCACCACCTTCAACATCACTCCCTCCATCACCTCCAACATTCACTCCCTCCACCACCTTCAACATTCACTCCCTCCATCACCTCCAACATTCACTCCCTCCACCATCAACATTCACCCCCTCCACTTTCAACCTTCACTCCCTCCACCACCATCAACATTCACTCCCTCCACCTTCAACACTCACTCCCTCCGCCACCTTCAACATTCACTCCCTCCACCTTCAACACTCACTCCCTCCGCCACCTTTAACATTCACTCCCTCCATCACCGCCAACATTCACTCCCTATGCCAGCACGAACATTCACTCCCTCCACCACCTTCAACATTCACTCCCTCCATCACCTCCAACATTCACTCCCTCCGCCACCTTCAACATTCACTCCCTCCGCCACCTTCAACATTCACTCCCTCCATCACCTTCAACATTCACTCCCTCCGCCACCTCCAACATTCACTCCCTCCGCCACCTTCAACATTCACTCCCTCCGCCACCTTCAACACTCACTCCCTCCTCCACACTGAACATTCACTCCCTCCACCAACTTCAACATTCACTCCCTCCGCCACCTTCAACATTCAGTCCCTCCGCCACCTTCAACATTCAGTCCCTCCGCCACCTTCAACATTCACTCCCTCCGCCACCTTCAACATTCACTCCCTCCGCCACCTTCAACATTCACTCCCTCCGCCACCTTCAACATTCACTCCCTCCGCCACCTTCAACATTCACTCCCTCCGCCACCTTCAACATTCACTCCCTCCGCCACCTTCAACATTCACTCCCTCCGCCACCTTCAACATTCACTCCCTCCGCCACCTTCAACACTCACTCCCTCCGCCACCTTCAACACTCACTCCCTCCATCACCTTCAACATTCACTCCCTCCGCCACCTTCAACATTCACTCCCTCAATTCACTTCAACATTCACTCCCTCCTCCACCTTCAACATTCACTCCCTCCGCCACCTCCAACATTCACGCCCTCCACCACCTTCAACATTCACTCCCTCCACCACCTTCAACATTCACTCCCTCCGCCACCTACAACATTCACTCCCTCCACCACCTTCAACATTCACTCCCTCCACCACCTTCAACATTCACTCCCTCCACCACCTTCAACATTCACTCCCTCCGCCACCTCCAATATTCACTCCCTCCACCACCTTCAACATTCACTCCCTCCACCACCTTCAACATTCACTCCCTCTGCCACCTTCAACATTCACTCCCTCCGCCACCTTCAACATTCACTCCCTCCGCCACCTTCAACATTCACTCCCTCCGCCACCTTCAACATTCACTCCCTCTGCCACCTTCAACATTCACTCCCTCCGCCACCTTCAACATTCACTTCCTCCGCCACCTTCAACATTCAGTCCCTCCATCACCTTCAACATTCACTTTATTTGCCACCCTGAACATTCACTCCCTCCACCTTCAACATTCACTCCCTCCGCCACCTTCAACATTCACTCCCTCCGCCACCTTCAACATTCACTCCCTCCGCCACCTTCAACATTCACTCCCTCCGCCACCTTCAACATCACTCCCTCCATCACCTCCAACATTCACTCCCTCCACCACCTTCAACATCACTCCCTCCATCACCTCCAACATTCACTCCCTCCACCACCTTCAACATTCACTCCCTCCATCACCTCCAACATTCACTCCCTCCACCATCAACATTCACCCCCTCCACTTTCAACCTTCACTCCCTCCACCACCATCAACATTCACTCCCTCCACCTTCAACACTCACTCCCTCCGCCACCTTCAACATTCACTCCCTCCACCTTCAACACTCACTCCCTCCGCCACCTTTAACATTCACTCCCTCCATCACCGCCAACATTCACTCCCTATGCCACCACGAACATTCACTCCCTCCACCACCTTCAACATTCACTCCCTCCATCACCTCCAACATTCACTCCCTCCGCCACCTTCAACATTCACTCCCTCCGCACCCTTCAACATTCACTCCCTCCATCACCTTCAACATTCACTCCCTCCGCCACCTCCAACATTCACTCCCTCCGCCACCTTCAACATTCACTCCCTCCGCCACCTTCAACACTCACTCCCTCCTCCACACTGAACATTCACTCCCTCCACCAACTTCAACATTCACTCCCTCCGCCACCTTCAACATTCACTCCCTCCGCCACCTTCAACATTCACTCCCTCCGCCACCTTCAACATTCACTCCCTCCGCCACCTTCAACATTCACTCCCTCCGCCACCTTCAACATTCACTCCCTCCGCCACCTTCAACATTCACTCCCTCCGCCACCTTCAACACTCACTCCCTCCGCCACCTTCAACACTCACTCCCTCCATCACCTTCAACATTCACTCCCTCCACCACCTTCAACATTCACTCCCTCAATTCACTTCAACATTCACTCCCTCCTCCACCTTCAACATTCACTCCCTCCGCCACCTTCAACATTCACTCCCTCCATCACCTTCAACATTCACTCCCTCCTCCACCTTCAACATTCAATCCCTCCGCCACCTTCAACATTCACTCCCTCCGCCACCTTCAACATCACTCCCTCCATCACCTCCAACATTCACTCCCTCCACCACCTTCAACATCACTCCCTCCATCACCTCCAACATTCACTCCCTCCACCACCTTCAACCTTCACTCCCTCCATCACCTCCAACATTCACTCCCTCCACCATCAACATTCACCCCCTCCACTTTCAACCTTCACTCCCTCCACCACCATCAACATTCACTCCCTCCACCTTCAACACTCACTCCCTCCTCCACACTGAACATTCACTCCCTCCACCAACTTCAACATTCACTCCCTCCGCCACCTTCAACATTCAGTCCCTCCGCCACCTTCAACATTCAGTCCCTCCGCCACCTTCAACATTCACTCCCTCCGCCACCTTCAACATTCACTCCCTCCGCCACCTTCAACATTCACTCCCTCCGCCACCTTCAACATTCACTCCCTCCGCCACCTTCAACACTCACTCCCTCCGCCACCTTCAACACTCACTCCCTCCATCACCTTCAACATTCACTCCCTCCACCACCTTCAACATTCACTCCCTCAATTCACTTCAACATTCACTCCCTCCTCCACCTTCAACATTCACTCCCTCCGCCACCTTCAACATTCACTCCCTCCATCACCTTCAACATTCACTCCCTCCTCCACCTTCAACATTCAATCCCTCCGCCACCTTCAACATTCACTCCCTCCGCCACCTTCAACATTCACTCCCTCCGCCACCTTCAACATTCACTCCCTCCACCTCCAACATTCACTCCCTCCGCCACCTTCAACATTCAATCCCTCCAACACCTTCAACATTCACTCCCTCCGCCACCTTCAACATTCACTCCCTCCACCTCCAACATTCACTTCCTCCTCCCCTTCAACATTCACTCCCTCCGCCACGCTCAACATTCACTCCCTCCACCTCCAACACTCACTCCCTCCGTCACCTTCAACATTCAGTCCCTCCATCACCTTCAACATTCACTCCCTCCATCACCTCCAACACTCACTCCCTCCGCCACCTTCAACATTCAGTCCCTCCACCACCTTCAACATTCAGTCCCTCCATCACCTCCAACATTCACTCCCTCCGCCACCTTCAAAATTCACTCCCTCCACCACCTTCAACATTCACTCCCTCCATCACGTTCAAAACTCACTACCTCGCCACCTTCAACATTCACTCCCTCCGCCACCTTCAACATTCACTCCCTCAATTCACTTCAACATTCACTCCCTCCTCCACCTTCAACATTCACTCCCTCCGCCACCTTCAACATTCACTCCCTCCACCACCTTCAACATTCACTCCCTCCGCCACCTTCAACATTCACTTCCTCCGCCACCTTCAACATTCAGTCCCTCCGCCACCTTCAACATTCACTCCCTCCATGACCTTCAACATTCACTCCCTCCGCCACCTTCAACATTCACTCCCTCCGCCAACTTCAACATTCACTCCCTCCGCCACCTTCAACATTCACTCCCTCCGCCACCTTCAACATTCACTCCCTCTGCCACCTTCAACATTCACTCCCTCCGCCACCTTCAACATTCACTCCCTCCTCCGCCACCTTCAACATTCACTCCCTCCGCCACCTTCAACGTTCACTCCCTCCAACACGTTCAACATTCACTCCCTCCGCCACCTTCAACATTCACTCCCTCCACCTTCAACACTCACTCCCTCCGCCAGATTCAACATTCACTCCCTCCGCCACCTTCAACATTCACTCCCTCCGCCACCTTCAACATTCACTCCCTCCGCCACCTTCAACGTTCACTCCCTCCAACACGTTCAACATTCACTCCCTCCGCCACCTTCAACATTCACTCCCTCCACCTTCAACACTCACTCCCTCCGCCAGATTCAACATTCACTCCCTCCGCCACCTTCAACATTCACTTCCTCCATCCACCACCTTCAACATTCACTCCCTCCGCCACCTTCAACATTCACTCCCTCCTCCGCCACCTTCAACATTCACTCCCTCCTCCGCCACCTTCAACATTCACTCCCTCCTCCGCCACCTTCAACATTCACTCCCTCCAACACGTTCAACATTCACTCCCTCCACCTTCAACACTCACTCCCTCCGCCAGATTCAACATTCACTCCCTCCGCCACCTTCAACATTCACTCCCTCCATCCACCTTCAACATTCACTCCCTCCACCACCTTCAACATTCACTCCCTCCACCACCTTCAACATTCACTCCCTCCCTCCACCACCTTCAACATTCACTTCCTCCATCCACCACCTTCAACATTCACTCCCTCCACCACCTTCAACATTCACACCCTCCGCCACCTTCAACATTCACTCCCTCCATCACCTTCAACATTCACTCCCTCCATCACCTTCAACATTCACTCCCTCCGCCACCTTCAACATTCACTCCCTCCGCCACCTTCAACATTCACTCCCTCCGCCACCTCCAACATTCACTCCCTCCGCCACCTTCAACATTCACTCCCTCCGCCACCTTCAACATTCACTCCCTCCGCCACCTTCAACATTCACTCCCTCCTCCACCTTCATCATTCACTCCCTCCACCAGCTTCAACATTCACTCCCTCCGCCACCTTCAACATTCACTCCCTCCGCCACCTTCAACATTCACTCCCTCCGCCACCTTCAACATTCACTCCCTCCTCCACCACCTTCAATATTCACTCCCTCCGCCACCTTCAACATTCACTCCCTCCACCACATTCAACATTCACTCCCTCCACCACCTCCAACATTCACGCCCTCCATCACCTTCAACATTCACTCCCTCCATCACCTTCAACATTCACTCCCTCCGCCACCTTCAACATTCACTCCCTCCATCACCTTCAACATTCACTCCCTCCACCACCGACGCACAGTGGCAGCAGTGTGTGTACCATCTACAAGATGCACCGCCGCAACTCACCGAGGCTCCTTCGACAGGACCTTCCAAATCCACAACCACTACCGTCTAGAAGGACGAGGGCAGCAGACGCATGGGGGTCACCGTCACCTGGAAGTTCCCCTCCGAGCCACTCAACATCCTGGCTTGGAAATATATTGGCCGTGCCTTCAGTGTCACCGGGTTAAAATCCCAGAACTCCCTCCCTAACAGCACGGTGGGTGTACCTACACCATGCGGCACAAGCGGCTCAAGATGGCGGCTCACCCCCCACCTTCTCAAGGTGGTAATTCGGGGAGCGGCAACCAATACCGGAGGCCATACCAACGACACCCACATCCCATGAATAAACATGCACCAGGCAGAGCGGTGATCGATTTGGAAGGTCCCACCCCTCTAACGAACTAAAGCGGTCCTGAGGTCGTGAAAGGTGCTACATAAATGCAGAAAGGAAAGTAGAAACGCCGGAAAATTGCAGCCGGTCCGAGTGCGGTGGGTGGTGGGTCGGGGGGGTGGGGGGTGCAGGTGGTGTGGGACGAAATTGTCCCTGGCATCAATCCCAACCCCTCAATTGGATGTTACCAGGAACGAGAGGCCCCGGCCGTTTACCACGGTGGGGTTTGTGGGGTCTTGCTGTGCCCGAGTTCTGAGAGTGGCCGCCCTTACACAACAAGCGCTGGTGCTGTCCGTGGGGCAGTTTTGGTCGCGGGGCTGGGGTGCCGGGCTCCTGGGGTGCCATGCATGCGCGTCTCCCTTTTTACCTGCTGGCAGAGACGCCGCGTCCTCTTCGTCGCACTCCACCGAGTCCAACATGACGAGCATCTGCTGTTGGCTCGCAAAGACCGAATTGCCTGGTGAGAGACCATCGGGACAGGGTTAGGCCCAGCCATCGGGACAGGGTTAGGCCCAGCCATCGCAACGGGGTTAGGCCCAGCCATCGGGACATAGGCCCAGCCATCGGGACCAGGTTAGACCCAGCCATCGCTACAGGGTTAGGCCCAGCCATTGCTACAGGGTTAGGCCCAGCCATCGCTACAGGGTTAGGCCCGCCATCGGGACAGGGTTAGACCCAGCCATCGGGACAGGGTTAGACCCAGCCATCAGGACAGGGTTAGGCCCAGCCATCGGGACAGGGTTAGGCCCAGCCATCGGGACAGGGTTAGGCCCAGCCATCGCAACGGGGTTAGGCCCAGCCATCGGGACATAGGCCCAGCCATCGGGACCAGGTTAGACCCAGCCATCGCTACAGGGTTAGGCCCAGCCATTGCTACAGGGTTAGGCCCAGCCATCGCTACAGGGTTAGGCCCGCCATCGGGACAGGGTTAGACCCAGCCATCGGGACAGGGTTAGACCCAGCCATCAGGACAGGGTTAGGCCTAGCCATCGGGACAGGGTTAGGCCCAGCCATCGGGACGGGGTTAGGCCCAGCCATCGCTACAGGGTTAGACCCAGCCATCGGGACGGGGTTAGGCCCAGCCATCGGGACAGGGTTAGGCCCAGCCATCGGGACGGGGTTAGGCCCAGCCATCGGGACGGGGTTAGGCCCAGCCATCGCTACAGGGTTAGGCCCAGCCATCGGGACAGGGTTAGGCCCAGCCATCGCTACAGGGTTAGGCCCAGCCATCGCTACAGGGTTAGGCCCAGCCATCGCTACAGGGTTAGGCCCAGCCATCGGGACAGGGTTAGACCCAGCCATCGGGACAGGGTTAGGCCCAGCCATCGGGACAGGGTTAGGCCCAGCCATCAGGACAGGGTTAGGTCCAGCCATCGGGACATAGGCCCAGCCATCGGGACAGGGTTAGGCCCAGCCATCGGGACAGGGTTAGGCCCAGCCATCGGGACAGGGTTAGGTCCAGCCATCGGGACATAGGCCCAGCCATCGGGACAGGGTTAGGCCCAGCCATCGGGACAGGGTTAGGTCCAGCCATCGGGACATAGGCCCAGCCATCGGGACAGGGTTAGGCCCAGCCATCGGGACAGGATTAGGCCAAGCCATCGGGTTAAGGTTAGGCCCAGCCATCAGGACAGGGTTAGGTCCAGCCATCGGGACATAGGCCCAGCCATCGGGACAGGGTTAGGCCCAGCCATCGGGACAGGGTTAGGTCCAGCCATCGGGACATAGGCCCAGCCATCGGGACAGGGTTAGGCCCAGCCATCGGGACAGGGTTAGGTCCAGCCATCGGGACATAGGCCCAGCCATCGGGACAGGGTTAGGCCCAGCCATCGGGACAGGGTTAGGCCAAGCCATCGGGTTAAGGTTAGGCCCAGCCATCAGGACAGGGTTAGGCCCAGCCATCGGGACGGAGTTAGGCCCAGTCATTGCCCGCCCGCGCCCCACCCCCTCCCCCACCCTACCTCCATCCTTCCCCTCCCCCGTCTGTCTCGGCACGGACACATGTGAAGCCCATGAGACACCCGGCAATTGCGGTGCCTGCGCCTGCCCTATGGACAGGCAACAGAGCCCACCACCCAACGCACAGTCTGGCCCAGCACAGCCTAGTCCCAGCCTGGCCCAGTCCCACCCAGCCCGGCCCAACCCAGCCCGGTCCGGCCCAGACCAACCCAGCACGGTCCAGCCTAGATCAGCTGCGCCCAGCACAGTCCCTCCAGCCCAGTTCCACACAACCCAGACCCGCGCAGTCCAGTCCAGCCCGGCGCCACCCAGCCGAGCTCAGCCCAGTCTCGCCCAGTCCAGTCCAGTCCAGTCACACCCAGGCCAACCCAGCCCAGCCATGTCCCAACCAGCCCAGTCCCGCCCGCCCAGTCTCTCCCAGCCCAGCTCAGATCAGCCCAGCACCGCCCGGCCCAGCCCCATCCGGCCCAGTCAGGGCCGGCCCAGTCCTGCCCGGCCCAGTTCCTCCCGGCCCAGTCCCGCCCAGTTCCTCCCGGCCCAGTCCCCGCCCAGTTCCTCCCGGCCCAGTCACTCCCGGCCCAGTCCCTCCCGGCCCAGTCACTCCCGGCCCCAGTTCCTCCCGGCCCAGTCCCGCCCGGCCCCAGTTCCTCCCGGCCCAGTCACTCCCGGCCCAGTCACTCCCGGCCCAGTCCTGCCCGGCCCCAGTTCATCCCGGCCCAGTCACTCCCGGCCCAGTTCCTCCTGGCCCAGTCCCGCCTGGCCCAATCCTGCCCGATCCCCTGCCGGCCCAGTCCTGCCCAGTCCAGTCCCTCCTGGCCCAGCCCTGACCAGTCCTGCCCAGTCCAGTCCCTCCTGGCCCAGCCCTGACCAGTCCTGTCTGGTCCAGTACCTCCCGGCCCAGTCCCACCTGGCCCAGTCCCGCCCGGCCCAGTCCCACCCGGCAAGGTCCCACCCGGACCAGACCAGTCCCGCCCAGCCCAGTCGCCCGGCCCAGTCCCACCCAGTCCCCTCCCGGCCCAGTCCCCGCCCGGCCCAGTCCCTCCAGGCCCAGTCCCGCCCAGCCCAGTCCCGCCCGGCCAGTCCCTCGAGGCTCAGTCCCTCCCGGCCCAGTCCCGTCCGGCCAGTTCCTCCAGGCCCAGTCCCCTCCCGGCCCAGTCCCTCCCGGCCCAGTCCCGCCTGGCCAGTCCCTCCAGGCCCAGTCCCACCCGCCCAGTCCCGCCCGGCCCAGTCCCCGCCCAATTCCTCCCGGCCCAGTCCCTCCCGGCCCAGTCCCCCGCCCGGCCCAGTCCCGCCCGGCCCAGTCCCGCCCGGCCCAGTCCCGCCCAGTTCCTCCCGGCCCAGTCCCGCCCAGTTCCTCCCGGCCCAGTCCCGCCCAGTTCCTCCCGGCCCAGTCCCGCCCAGTTCCTCTGGCCCAGTCCCACCGGCCCAGTCCCACCCAGCCAGTCCCTCCAGGCCCAGTCCCTCCTGGCCCAGTCCCCGCCCAGCCCAGTACCCGCCCGGCCCAGTCCCGCCCAGTCCCGCCTGGCCCAGTCCCGCCCAGTTCCTCCCGGCCCTGTTCCGCCCGGTACAGTCCCGCCCGGCCCCAGTCCCCGCCCGGCCAGTCCCTCCAGGCCCAGTCCCGCCCGGCCCAGTCCCCGCCCGGTCCAGTCCCTCCCGGCCCAGTCCCCTCCCCGGCCCAGTCCCACCTGGTCCCTGCCGGCCCAGTCCCCTCCCGGCCCAGTCCCGCCCAGTCCCTGCCGGCCCTGTCCTGCCAGCCCAGTCCCTCCCGGCTCAGTCCTGCCCGGTCCCTGCCGGCCCAGTCCTGCCGGCCCAGTCCCTCCTGGCCCAGTCCCCGCCCGGTCCCTGCCGGCCCAATCCCACCCGGCCCAGTCCCTCCCGGCCCAGTCCACCCGGCCCAGTCCCACCCGGCCAGTCCCCTCCAGGCCCAGTCCCTCCCGGCCCAGTCCCCGCCCGGCCCAGTCCCCCCCCCGGCCCAGTCCCGCCCACTTCCTCCCGGCCCAGTCCCGCCTGGCCCAGTCCCGCCCGGCCCAGTCCCGCCCATTTCCTCCCAGCCCAGTCCCGCCCAGCCCAGTCCCGCCCAGCCCAGTCCCGACCGCCCAGTCCCGCCAGGCCCAGTCCCGCCCACTTCCTCACGGCCCAGTCCCGCCCAGCCCAGTCCCCGCCTGGCCCAGTCCGGCCCGGCCCAGTCCCGCCCAGTTCCTCCCAGCCCAGTCCCCGCCCGGCCCAGTCCCGCCCGGCCCAGTCCCGCCTGGCCCAGTCCCGCCCGACCCAGTCCCGCCCAGTTCCTCCCGGCCCAGTCCCGCCCGGCCCAGTCCCACCCGGCCCAGACCCGCCCGGCCCAGTCTCGCCCGGTCCAGTCCCGCCCGGTCCAGTCCCTCCCGGCCCAGTCCCTCCTGGCCCAGTCCCGCCCGGTCCCTGCCGGCCCAGTCCCTCCTGGCCCAGTCCCTGCCGGCCCAGTCCCGCCTGGTCCAGTCCCGCCTGGTCCAGTCCCCTCCCGGCCCAGTCCCTCCCGGCCCAGTCCCTCCCGGCCCCAGTCCCACCTGGTCCCTGCCGGCCCAGTCCCTCCCGGCCCAGTCCCGCCCAGTCCCTGCCGGCCCTGTCCTGCCAGCCCAGTCCCTCCCCGGCTCAGTCCTGCCCGGTCCCCTGCCGGCCCAGTCCTGCCGGCCCAGTCCCTCCTGGCCCAATCCCTCCTGGCCCAG
>JANJGN010003030.1:0-50000 GCA_026770705.1 Isurus oxyrinchus
GCCGCACTGTCGGAGAGTTAGTACTGAGGGAGTGCCGCACTGTCAGATGGTCAGTAATGAGCGAGTGCCGCACTGTCGGAGGGTCAGTACTGAGGGAGTGCTGCACTGTCGGAGGATCAGTACTGAGGGAGTGCCGCACTGTCACAGATTCAATACTGAGGGAGTGCCGCACTCTCGGAGGGTCAGTACTGAGGGAACGCCGCGCTGTGGGAGTGTCAGTACTGAGGGAGCGCCGCACTGTCGGAGGGTCAGTACTGAGGGAGTGCTGCACGGTCAGAGGGTCAGTACTGAGGGAGTGCCGCACTGTCAGAGGGTCAGTACTGGGGGAGTGCCGCACTGTCGGAGGGTCAGTACTGAGGGAGTGCAGCACTGTTGGAGGGTCAGTACTGAGGGAGTGCAGCACTGTTGGAGGGTCAGTACTGAGGGAGTGCCGCACTGTCGGAGGGTCAGTACTGAGGGAGTGCCGCACTGTCAGAGGGTCTGTACTGAGGGAGCGCCGCACTGTCGGAGGGTCAGTACTGAGGGAGCGCCGCACTGTCGGAGGGTCAGTACTGAGGGAGTGCAGCACTGTTGGAGGGTCAGTACTGAGGGAGTGCAGCACTGTTGGAGGGTCAGTACTGAGGGAGTGCCGCACTGTCAGAGGTTCAATACCGATGGAGTGCCGCAATGTCGGAGAGTCAGTACTGAGGGAGTGCCACACTATCAGAAGGTCAGTACTGAGCGAGTGCCGCACTGTTGGAGGGTCAGTACTGAGGGAGTGCTGCACTGTCGGAGGGTCAGTACTGAGGGAGTGCCGCACTGTCACAGATTCAATACTGAGGGAGTGCCGCACTCTCGGAGGGTCAGTACTGAGGGAACGCCGCGCTGTGGGAGGGTCAGTACTGAGGGAGCGCCGCACTGTCGGAGGGTCAGTACTGAGGGAGTGCTGCACTGTCGGAGGGTCAGTACTGAGGGAGTGCCGCACTGTCAGTGTCAGTACTGAGGGAGCGCCGCACTGTCAGCGCGTCAGTACTGAGCGAGTGCCGCACTGTCGGAGGGTCAGTACTGAGGGAGTGCTGCACTGTCAGAGGGTCATTACTGAGGGAGTGCTGCAATGTTGGAGGGTCAGTACTGAGGGAGTGCCGCACTGTCACAGGGTCAGTACTGAGGGAGTGCCGCACAGTCGGAGGGTCAGTACTGAGGGAGTGCCGCACTGTCGGTGGGTCAGGACTGAGAGAGCTCCGCGCTGTCGGAGGGTCAGTACTGAGGGAGCGCCGCACTGTCGGAGGGTCAGTACTGAGGGAGTGCCGCACTGTCGAAGGGTCAGTACTGAGGGAGCGCCGCACTGTCGGAGGGTCAGTACTGAGGGAGAGAGCCGCACTGTCGGAGGGTCAGTACTGAGGGAGAGCCGCACTGTCGAAGGGTCAGTACTGAGGGACAGCCGCACTGTAGGAGGGTCAGTACTGAGGGAGTGCTGCACTGTCGAAGGGTCAGTACTGAGGGAGTGCCGCACTGTCAGATGGTCAGTACTGAGGGAGTGCCGCACTGTCGGAGGGTCAGTACTGAGGGAGCGCCGTGCTGTAGGAGGTTCAGTACTGAGAGAGTGCCTCACTGTCGGAGGGTCAGTACTGAGGGAGTGCCGTGCTGTAGGAGGTTCAGTACTGATGGAGCACCGCGCTGTCGGAGGTTCAGTACTGAGGGAGCGCCATGCTGTTGAAGGGTCAGTACTGAGGGAGCGCCGCGCTGTCGGATGGTCAGTACTGAGGGAGTGCCGCACTGTCGGAGGGTCAGAACTGTGGGGAGCGCCGCACTGTCGGACGGTCAGTGCTGAGGGAGCGCCGCACTGTCGGAGGGTCAGTACTGAGGGAGAGCCACACTGTCGGAGGGTCAGTACTGAGGGAGTGCCGCACTGTCGGAGGGTCAGTACTGAGGGAGCACCGCACTGTCGGAGGGTCAGTACTGAGGGAGTGCCGCACTGTCGGAGGGTCAGTACTGAGGGAGCGCCGCGCTGTCGGAGGGTTAGTATTGAGGGAGTGCCGCATTGTTGGAGGGTCAGTGCTGAGGGAGTGCCGCACTGTCGGAGGGTCAGTACTGAGGGAGTGCCGCACTGTCAGAGGATCAGTACTGAGGGAGCGCCGCACTGTCAGAGGGTCAGTACTGAGGGAGTGCCGCACTGTCGGAGGGTCAGTACTGAGGGAGTGCCGCACTGTCGGAAGGTCAGTACTGAGGGAGTGCTGCAATGTCCGAGGGTCAGTACTGAGGGAGTGCCACACTGTCGGAGGGTCAGTACAGAGGGAGTGCCGCACTGTCAGAGGGTCAGTACTGAGGGAGCGCCGCACTGTCGGAGAGTCAGTACTGAGGGAGCGCCGTACTGTCAGAGTGTCAATACTGAGGGAGTGCCGCACTGTCGGAGGGTCAGTACTGAGGGAGCGCTGCACTGTCAGAGGGTCAGTACTGAGGGAGTGCCGCACTGTCGGAGGGTCAGTACTGAGGGAGTGCCGCACTGTCGGAGGGTCAGTACTGAGGGAGTGCCGCACTGTCAGAGGGTCTGTACTGAGGGTGTGCTGCACTGTCGGAGTGTCAGTACTGAGGGAGTGCCGCACTGTCGGAGGGTCAGTACTGAGGGAGTGCCGCACTGTCGGTGGGTCAGTACTGAGGGAGTGCCGCACTGTCGGAGGGTCAGTACTGAGGGAGTGCCGCACTGTTGGAGGGTCAGTACTGAGGGAGTGCCGCATTGTCGGAGGGTCAGTACTGAGGGAGTGCCGCACTGTCAGAGGGTCTGTACTGAGGGAGCGCCGCACTGTCGGAGGGTCAGTACTGAGGGAGCGCCGCACTGTTGGAGGGTCAGTACTGAGGGAGTTCAGCACTGTCGGAGGGTTAGCGAGCGGGTGCCGCACTGTTTGGGAGGGTTGGTGAGGGAGGCTGAGCTCTCTTTGGAGTGTCTGTCTGCTGCTCATTCCGTCCCTCAGCCTGTTCCACAAGAGCAGGAAGATGTCCATTCAGCCCCTCGATTCTGTTCCGGCGTTCGGTGCAATGTTCCCCTCAGGCCGATCTGAAGATGGGGGATAATGGCTTTGGTTGACCCGGGGGTGGGGACGAGGATGTTGATGGCCAATCAAGGGCAGACCTGGAAGGAGGCGGTGTTCAGCAAAGAGCAGCGGACCAACGGCGTCACGAGGAAGTGGTGCGTGAGTACGGGGGAGCTCGCCGGGGTGAAGGGGGACTCCGCGCCGGCGCCGCAGCCGGAGCTGGAGCCGGAGCCTCCCGCACGGCACCTGGGCCACTCACACGCAGAGCGGGCGAGGCCCAGGCTTCACTCTCGGCCTAGTGACTCAGTTGGCCAATCTCACTTCCCGTGTGGTACTGACTGCAACTGACATAGAGCAGGCAAGGCCCAGGCTTCATTCTCGGCCTAGTGACTCAGTTGGCCAATCTCACGTCCCGTGTGGTACTGACTCCCACAGGAACAGAGCAGGCAAGGCCCATGCTTCACTCTCGGCCTAGTGACTCAGTTGGCCAATCTCACACCCCATGTGGTACTGACTCCAACTGACATAGAGCAGGCAATGCCCAGGCTTCATTCTCGGCCTAGTGACTCAGTTGGCCAATTTCACGTCCCGTGTGGTACTGACTGCAACTGACACAGAGCAGGCAAGGCTCAGGCTTCATTCTTGGCCTAGTGACTCAGTTGGCCAATCTCACGCCCCGTGTAGTACTGACTCCCACAGGAATAGAGCAGGCAATGCCCAGGCTTCATTCTCGGCCTAGTGACTCAGTTGGCCAATCTCACGTCCCGTGTGGTACTGACTGCAACTGACACAGAGCAGGCAATGCTCAGGCTTCATTCTCGGCCTAGAGACTCAGTTGGCCAATCTCACGCCCCGTGTGGTACTGACTCCCACAGGAACAGAGCAGGCAAGGCCCAGGCTTCATTCTCGGCCTAGTGACTCAGTTGGCCAATCTCACGCCTCCTGTGGTACTGACTGCAACTGACATAGAGCAGGCAAGTCTCAGGCTTCATTCTCGGCCTAGTGACTCAGTTGGCCAATCTCACGCCCCATGTAGTACTGACTCCCACAGGAACAGAGCAGGCAAGGCCCAGGCTTCATTCTCGGCCTAGTGACTCAGTTGGCCAATCTCACACCCCGTGTGGTACTGACTCCAACAGACACAGAGCAGGCAAGGCCCAGGCTTCATTCTCGGCCTAGTGACTCAGTTGGCCAACCTCACACCTGTGTAGTACTGATCCCCACAGGCACAGAGCAGACAAGCCTCAGGCTTCATTCTCAGCCTAGTGACTCAGTTGGCCTATATCACAACCTGCGTGGTACTGACTCCAACTGACATAGAGCAGGCAAGGCCCAGGCTTCATTCTCGGCCTAGTGACTCAGTTGGCCTATATCACAACCTGCGTGGTACTGACTCCAACTGACATAGAGCAGGCAAGGCCCAGGCTTCATTCTCGGCCTAGTGACTCAGTTGGCCAATCTCACATCCCATGTGGTACTGACTCCAACTGACATAGAGCAGGCAAGGCCCAGGCTTCATTCTCGGCCTAGTGACTCAGTTGGCCAATCTCACACCCCATGTGGTACTGACTCCAACAGACACAGAGCAGGCAATGCTCAGGCTTCATTCTTGGCCTAGTGACTCAGTTGGCCAATCTCACACCTCGTGTAGTACGGATCCCCACAGGCACAGAGCAGGCAAGGCTCAGGCTTCATTCTCGGCCTAGTGACTCAGTTGTCCAATCTCACGCCCCATGTAATACTCAGTCCCACAGGCACAGAACAGGCAAGGCCCAGGCTTCATTCTTGGCCTAGTGACTCAGTTGGCAAATCTCCCCCCCCCCCCCCCCCCCCCCCCCGTGTGTTACTGAGTCCCACAGGCACAGAGAAGGAGAGGCCCAGAACCCATCCTCGGCCTTGATCTGAGTTAGCTTGATCTCACACCCGGGTGTGCGGCACTGAGTGCAAAGACAATAGACCTCATGAATGCCGGCAGACAATTGTGTTGCCCTTAGAGTTGAGGGGGCAGAGCAGGTGGCAATCAATGAAGCCACCTTGGGATACATTCAACCAGAGTTGTGATTTCCACATCCCCTCCCCATTCCCCACACCCCCACACCTGCCAAGCCGGGCCTACTTGTATCTCCAGTCCTACAACAAATTGACTAGAAAGAGGGTCCAGGGGTTAAAGGTTGTGTGCATATGAACAGCGGGTGTAAAACGTCTCAATTCTTTGACTAACGATGCTTTTCTCACCTCCCCCACCACCACCTCCCTCCCTCGCATTCCCTTCAGGCTTTTGGACAATTGCCCAAGTTCCAAGATGGCGACTTTGTACTGGTCCAGTCCAACACCATCCTTCGCTACCTTGCCCGCCAACACAGTAAGTACATGGCAAAATCCGCGCACTCCTTCAGCCTAATATACAGGCCTAAAGTAACATATCATCTATATACACGTTAATGTATACCTGACTAGCTGAAGCCTGAGGCCTTGACATTTGTAATAAGCCTGATGTTTCCCCAGTTGACTAATGTCTGCAGCCCACAGATCCCAACTGGGTGAAAGTTGGGGGTTACCTGACTCGCCAAAACACCTGGCCTACTGTTCCCGATCAGCTAAACTCTGAGACCCACTACGACTGGCTGAAGCCTGAGTCCTACTGTTCCCCACAGGCTGAAGCCTGAGGCCTACTGTTCCCCACTGGCTGAAGCCTGAGGCCTATGGTTCCTAACTGGCTGAAGCTTGAGGCCCACTGTTCCTAACTGGCTGAAGCCTGAGGCCTATGGTTCCTAACTGGCTGAAGACTGAGGCCTATGATTCCTAACTGGCTGAAGCCTGAGGCCTATGGTTCCGAACTCGCTAAAACCGGAGGCCCACTGTTCCTTACTGGCTGAAGCCTAAGGCTTACTGTTCCTAACTGGCTAAAACCCGAGGCCCGCTGTTCCTAACTGGCTGAAGCCTGAGGCCTACTGTTCCTAACTGGAAGAAGCCTGAGGCCTATTGTTCCTAACTGGCTGAAGCCTGAGGCCTATGGTTCCGAACTGGCTAAAATTGTTGGACCATTGTTCCTTACTGGCTGAAGCCTGAGGCCTATAGTTCCTAACTGGCTGAAGCCTGAGGTCTATGGTTCCTAACTGGCTAAAACTGGTGGCCCACTGTTCCTCACTGGCTGAAGCCTGAGGCCTATAGTTCCTAACTGGCTAAAACCTGAAGCCCACTGTTCCTCATTGGCTGAAGCTTGAGGCCCACTGTTCCTTACTGGCTGAAACCTGAGGCCCACTGCTCCTTACTGGCTGACGCCTGAGGCCTACAATTCTTAACTGGCTGAAACCTGAGGCCCACTGTTCCTCACTGGCTGAAGCCTGAGGCCTACTGTTCCTAATTGGCTGAAGTCTGAGGCCTAATGTTCCCCACTGGCTGAAGCCTGAGCCCTACTGTTCCTAACTGGCTGAAGTCTGAGGATTATTGTTCCCCACTGACTGAAGCCTGAGGCCTACTGTTCCCCACTGGCTGAAGCCTGAGGCCTACTGTTCCAAACTGGCTGAAGCCTGAGGCCTAATGTCCCTAACTGGCTGAAGCCTGAGGCCTACGGTTCCAAACTGGCTGAAGCCTGAGGCCTAATGTCCCTAACTGGCTGAGGGCTGGGGCCGGCTGTGTTCTATGCTGCTCAATCGACTCATGTGGTTAAGACAAACATCCTGGTATTTCCATTGCTCAAGATCTGTATGGAAAGGACATGAAGGAGGCCACACTGATCGACATGGTGAATGATGGAGAACTGCGTGTCAAGTATGGGATACTCATCTTCAGAAGAATATGTGAGTCACTCGTTAGACTGGACCCCTTCAACGTGAATGTAACTTCCATGGGTGTGAATGTTGGGGATTGGGGGCCGCATTAGGGAGGGAGGGTGTGGGTGTGGATTAGGGAGGGGGTGAGGGGACGTGTGGCGACCAGGATAGGGAGGGGGGCTGCAGTTACTACACAAGGTATTGAAGCTGTGCTCAGGTTCCTGTCTCTGGTGTAAATGCGTTCACTCATTCGGAGCTCAAAATCTGGAAACAATGAGGCAGAGACATGAGGAGATTAACCAGAGCGCCAGAGGGCGGACACCTTCCAATATGTGGAGGATAGACACAACACTGACCCTCCGACAGTGCGTCACTCCCTCAGTACTGACCCTCCGACAGTGCGGCACTCCCTCAGTACTGACCCTCCGACAGTGCGGCACTCCCTCAGTACTGACCCTCCGACAGTGCGGCACTCCCTCAGTACTGACACTCCGACAGTGCGGCGCTCCCTCAGTACTGACCCTCCGACAGTGCGGCACTCCCTCAGTACTGACCCTCCGACAGCGCGGCGCTCCCTCAGTACTGACCCTCCGACAGTGCGGCACTCCCTCAGTACTGACCCTCCGACAGTGCGGCACTCCCTCAGTACTGACCCTCTGACAGTGCGGCGCTCCCTCAGTACTGACGATCCGACAGTGCGGCGCTCCCTCAGTACTGACGATCCGACAGTGCGGTGCTCCCTCAGTACTGACCCTCCGACAGTGCGGGACTCCCTCAGAATCGATCCACGTACAAACATTCTAACAATTTATCTTTACATTATACACACAGGAGACTGGGAAAGATGATTTCATCAAGAACATCCCAGCGGAACTGAAGCCCTTCGAAAACATGCTGGCCAAAAATAATGGAGGGAAGGATTTCCTTGTGGGGAACAAGGTACAGGACCGAGGGAGATCTACACTGTATCTAACCCGTGCTGTACCTGCCCTGGGAGCGCTCGATGCTGACACTGGGTATAAAGTGGGGAGGGACACACTGTCAGGATAATGTAGAGGGAGATCTACACTGTATCTAACCGTGCTGTACCTGCCCTGGGAGCGTTCGATGCTGACATTGGTTATAAAGTCAGGGAGGGACACACTGTCACGGTAAAGTAGAGGGAGCTCTACACTGTAACTAACCCGTGCTGTACCTGCCCTGGGAGCGCTCGATGCTGACACTGGGTATAAAGTGGGGGACACACTGTCAGGGTAATGTAGAGGGAGCTCTACACTGTATCTAACCCGTGCTGTACCTGCCCTGGGAGCGCTCGATGCTGACATTGGGTATAAAGTCGGGGAGGGACACACTGTCAGGGTAATGTAGAGGGAGCTCTACACTCTATCTAACCCGTGCTGTACCTGCCCTGGGAGTGCTCGATGCTGACACTGGGTATAAAGTGGGGGACACACTGTCAGGGTAATGTAGAGGGAGCTCTACACTGTATCTAACCCGTGCTGTACCTGCCCGGGGAGCGCTCGACGCTGACACTGGGTATAAAGTGGGGGAGGGACAAATTGTCAGGGTAATGTAGAGGGAGCTCTACACTATATCTAACCCGTGCTGTACCTGCCCTGGGAGCGCTCGATGCTGACACTGGGTATAAAGTGGGGAGGGACACACTGTCAGGGTAATGTAGAGGGAGCACTACACTGTATCTAACCCGTGCTGTACCTGCCCTGGGAGCGCTCGATGCTGACACTGGGTATAAAGTGGGGGACACACTGTCAGGGTAATGTAGAGGGAGCTCAACACTGTATCTAACCCGTGCTGTACCTGCCCTGGGAGCGCTCGATGCTGACACTGGGTGTAAAGTGGGAGGGACACACTGTCAGGGTAATGTAGAGGGAGCTCTACACTGTATCTAACCCGTGCTGTACCTGCCCTGGGAGCGCTCGATGCTGACACTGGGTATAAAGTGGGGAGGGACACACTGTCAGGGTAATGTAGAGGGAGCACTACACTGTAACTAACCCGTGCTGTACCTGCCCTGGGAGCGCTCGATGCTGACACTGGGTATAAAGTGGGGGACACACTGTCAGGGTAATGTAGAGGGAGATCTACACTGTATCTAACCCGTGCTGTACCTGCCCTGGGAGCGCTCGATGCTGACACTGGGTATAAAGTGGGGGAGACACACTGTCAGGGTAATGTAGAGGGAGCTCTACACTGTATCTAACCGGTGCTGTACCTGCCCTGGGAGCGCTCGATGCTGACACTGGGTATAAAGTGGGGAGGGACACACTGTCAGGATAATGTAGAGGGAGCTCTAAACTGTATCTAACCCGTGCTGTACCTGCCCTGGGAGCGCTCGATGCTGACATTGGTTATAAAGTCGGGGAGGGACACACTGTCAGGGTAATGTAGAGGGAGATCTACACTGTATCTATCCCGTGCTGTACCTGCCCTGGGAGCGCTCGATGCTGACACTGGGTATAAAGTGGGGGGAGGGACACACACTGACAGGGTAAAGTAGAGGGAGCTCTACACTGTATCTAACCCGTGCTGTACCTGCCCTGGGAGCGCTCGATGCTGACACTGGGTATAAAGTGGGAGAGAAACAGTGTCAGGGTAATGTAGAGGGAGCTCTACACTGTATCTAACCCGTGCTGTACCTGCCCTGGGAGCGCTCGATGCTGACACTGGATATAAAGTGGGGGGAGGGACACACTATCAGGGTAATGTACAGGGAGATCTACACAGTATCTAACCCGTGCTGTACCTGCCCAGAGAGCGCTCGATGCTGACACTGGGTATAAAGTGGGAGGGACACACTGTCAGGGTAATGTAGAGGGAGCTCTACACTGTATCTAACCCGTGCTGTACCTGCCCTGGGAGCGCTCGATGCTGACACTGGGTATAAAGTGGTGGACACACTGTCAGGGTAATGTAGAGGGAGCTCTACACTGTATCTAACCCTTGCTGTACCTGCCCTGGGAGCGCTCGATGCTGACACTGGGTATAAAGTGGGGGAGGGACACACTGTCAGGGTAATGTAGAGGGAGCTCTACACTGTATCTAACCCGTGCTGTACCTGCCCTGGGAGTGCTCGATGCTGACATTGGGTATAAATCGGGGAGGGACACACTGTCAGGGTAATGTAGAGGGAGCTCTACACTGGATCTATCCCGTGCTGTACCTGCCCTGGGAGCGCTCGATGCTGACACTGGGTATAAAGTGGGGGGAGTGACACACTGTCAGGATAATGTAGGGGGAGATCTACACTGTATCTAACCCGTGCTGTACCTGCCCTGGGAGCGCTCGATGCTGACACTGGGTATAAAGTGGGGAGGGACACACTGTCAGGATAATGTAGAGGGAGCTCTACACTGTATCTAACCCGTGCTGTAGCTGCCCTGGGAGCGCTCGATGCTGACACTAGGTATAAAGTGGGGGAGGGACACACTGTCTGGGGGAGGGACACACCGTCAGGATAATGTAGAGGGAGATTTACACTGTATCTAACCCATGCTGTACCTGCGCTGGGAGCGCTCGTTGCTGACACTGGGTATAAAAAGGGAGGGACACACTGTCAGGGTAATGTAGAGGGAGCACTACACTGTATCTAACCCGTGCTGTACATGCCCTGGGAGCGCTCGATGCTGACACTAGGTATAAAGTGGGAGAGACACACTGTCAGGGTAATGTAGAGGGAGATCTACACTGTATCTAACCCGTGCTGTACCTGCCCTGGGAGCGCTCGATGCTGACACTGGATATAAAGTGGGGGGATGGACACACTATCAGGGTAATGTAGAGGGAGATCTACACAGTATCTAACCCGTGCTGTACATGCCCTCGGAGCGCTCGATGCTGACACTGGGTATAAAGTGGGAGGGACACACTGTCAGGGTAATGTAGAGGGAGCTCTACACTGTATCTAACCCGTGCTGTACCTGCCCTGGGAGCGCTCGATGCTGACACTGGGTATAAAGTGGGAGACACACTGTCAGGGTAATGTAGAGGGAGCTCTACACTGTATCTAACCCGTGCTGTACCTGCCCTGGGAGCGCTCGATGCTGACACTGGGTATAAAGTGGGGGGAGGGACATACTGTCAGGGTAATGTAGAGGGAGATCTACACTGTATCTAACCCGTGCTGTAGCTGCCCTGGGAGCGCTCGATGCTGACACTCTGTATAAAGTGGGGAGGGACACACTGTCAGGGTAATGTAGAGGGAGATCTACACTATATCTAACCCGTGCTGTAGCTGCCCTGGGAGCGCTCGATGCTGACACTCTGTATAAAGTGGGGAGGGACACACTGTCAGGGTAATGTATAGGGAGATCTACACGAGATCTAACCCGTGCTGTACCTGCCCTGGGAGCGCTCGATGCAGACACTGAGTATAAATTGGGGGAGGGACACACTGTCAGGGTAATGTAGAGGGAGATCTACACTGTATCTAACCCGTGCTGTACCTGCCCTGGGAGCGCTCGATGCTGACACTGGGTATAAAGTGGGGAGGGACACACTGTCAGGGTAATGTAGAGGGAGCACTACACTGTATCTAACCCGTGCTGTACCTGCCCTGGGAGCGCTCGATGCTGACACTGGGTATAAAGTGGGGGACACACTGTCAGGGTAATGTAGAGGGAGCTCTACACTGTATCTAAACCGTGCTGTACCTGCCCTGGGAGCGCTCGATGCTGACACTGGGTATAAAGTGGGGAGGGACACACTGTCAGGGTAATGTAGAGGGAGCACTACACTGTATCTAACCCGTGCTGTACCTGCCCTGGGAGCGCTCGATGCTGACACTGGGTATAAAGTGGGGAGGGACACACTGTCAGGGTAATGTAGAGGGAGCACTACACTGTATCTAACCCGTGCTGTACCTGCCCTGGGAGCGCTCGATGCTGACACTGGGTATAAAGTGGGGGACACACTGTCAGGGTAATGTAGAGGGAGATCTACACTGTATCTAACCCGTGCTGTACCTGCCCTGGGAGCGCTCGATGCTGACACTGGGTATAAAGTGGGGGGAGGGACACACTGTCAGGGTAATGTAGAGGGAGATCTACACTGTATCTAACCCGTTCTGTACCTGCCCTGGGAGTGCTCGATGCTGACACTGGGTATAAAGTGGGAGGGACACACTGTCAGGGTAATGTAGAGGGAGCTCTACACTGTATCTAACCCGTGCTATAACTGCCCTGGGAGCGCTCGATGCTGACACTGGGTATACAGTGGGGGGAAGGACACACTGTCAGGGTAATGTAGAGGGAGATGTACACTGTATCTAACCTGTGCTGTACCTGCCCTGGGAGCGCTCGATGCTGACACTGGGTATAAATTGGGGGAGACACACTGTCAGGGTAATGCAGAGGGAGCTCTACACTGTATCTAACCCGTGCTGTACCTGCCCTGGGAGCGCTCGATGCTGACACTGGGTATAAAGTGGGGGAGGGACACACTGTCAGGGTAATGTAGAGGGAGATCTACACTGTATCTAACCCGTGCTGTACCTGCCCTGGGAGCGCTCGATGCTGACACTGGGTATAAAGTGGGGAGGGACACACTGTCAGGATAATGTAGAGGGAGCTCTACACTGTATCTAACCCGTGCTGTACCTGCCCTGGGAGCGCTCGATGCTGACATTGGTTATAAAGTCGGGGAGGGACACAATGTCAGGGTAATGTAGAGGGAGATCTACACTGTATCTATCCCGTGCTGTACCTGCCCTGGGAGCGCTCGATGCTGACACTGGGTATAAAGTGGGGGGGGACACACTGTCAGGATAATGTAGATGGAGATCTAAACTGTATCTAACACGTGCTGTACCTGCCCTGGGAGCGCTCGATGCTGACACTGGGTATAAAGTGGGGAGGGACACACTGTCAGGATAATGTAGAGGGAGCTCTACACTGTATCTAACCCGTGCTGTACCTGCCCTGGGAGCGCTCGATGCTGACACTGGGTATAAAGTGGGGGAGGGACACACTGTCAGGATAATGTAGAGGGAGCTCTACACTGTATCTAACCCATGCTGTACCTGCCCTGGGAGCGCTCGATGCTGACACTGGGTAAAAAGTGGGAGGGACACACTGTCAGGGTAATGTAGAGGGAGATCTACACTGTATCTAACCCGTGCTGTACCTGCGCTGGGAGCGCTCGTTGCTGACACTGGGTATAAAAAGGGAGGGACACACCGTCAGGGTAATGTAGAGGGAGCACTACACTGTATCTAACACGTGCTGTACCTGCCCTGGGAGTGCTCGATGCTGACACTGGGTATAAAGTGGGGGGAGGGACACACACTGACAGGGTAATGTAGAGGGAGCTCTACACTGTATCTAACCCGTGCTGTACCTGCCCTGGGAGCGCTCGATGCTGACACTGGGTATAAAGTGGGAGAGACACACTGTCAGGGTAATGTAGAGGGAGCTCTACACTGTATCTAACCCGTGCTGTACCTGCCCTGGGAGCGCTCGATGCTGACACTGGGTATAAAGTGGGGAGGGACACACTGTCAGGGTAATGTAGAGGGAGATCTACCCTGCATCTAACCCGTGCTGTACCTGCCCAGGGAGCGCTCGATGCTGTCACTGGGTATAAAGTCGGGGGAGGGACACAGTGTCAGGATAATGTAGAGGGAGATCTACACTGTATCTAACCCGTGCTGTACCTGCCCTGGGAGTGCTCGATGCTGACACTGGGTATAAAGTGGGGGACACACTGTCAGGGTAACGTAGAGGGAGCTCTACACTGTATCTAACCCGTGCTGTACCTGCCCTGGGAGCGCTCGACGCTGACACTGGGTATAAAGTGGGGGAGGGACAAATTGTCAGGGTAATGTAGAGGGAGCTCTACACTATATCTAACCCGTGCTGTACCTGCCCTGGGAGCGCTCGATGCTGACACTGGGTATAAAGAGGGGAGGGACACACTGTCAGGGTAATGTAGAGGGAGCACTACACTGTATCTAACCCGTGCTGTACCTGCCCTGGGAGCGCTCGATGCTGACACTGGGTATAAAGTGGGGGACACACTGTCAGGGTAATGTAGAGGGAGCTCAACACTGTATCTAACCCGTGCTGTACCTGCCCTGGGAGCGCTCGATGCTGACACTGGGTGTAAAGTGGGAGGGACACACTGTCAGGGTAATGTAGAGGGAGCTCTACACTGTAACTAACCCGTGCTGTACCTGCCCTGGGAGCGCTCGATGCTGACACTGGGTATAAAGTGGGGGACACACTGTCAGGGTAATGTAGAGGGAGATCTACACTGTATCTAACCCGTGCTGTACCTGCCCTGGGAGCGCTCGATGCTGACACTGGGTATAAAGTGGGGGAGACACACTGTCAGGGTAATGTAGAGGAAGCTCTACACTGTATCTAACCGGTGCTGTACCTGCCCTGGGAGCGCTCGATGCTGACACTGGGTATAAAGTGGGGAGGGACACACTGTCAGGATAATGTAGAGGGAGCTCTAAACTGTATCTAACCCGTGCTGTACCTGCCCTGGGAGCGCTCGATGCTGACATTGGTTATAAAGTCGGGGAGGGACACACTGTCAGGGTAATGTAGAGGGAGATCTACACTGTATCTATCCCGTGCTGTACCTGCCCTGGGAGCGCTCGATGCTGACACTGGGTATAAAGTGGGGGGAGGGACACACACTGACAGGGTAAAGTAGAGGGAGCTCTACACTGTATCTAACCCGTGCTGTACCTGCCCTGGGAGCGCTCGATGCTGACACTGGGTATAAAGTGGGAGAGACACACTGTCAGGGTAATGTAGAGGGAGCTCTACACTGTATCTAACCCGTGCTGTACCTGCCCTGGGAGCGCTCGATGCTGACACTGGATATAAAGTGGTGGGAGGGACACACTATCAGGGTAATGTAGAGGGAGATCTACACAGTATCTAACCCGTGCTGTACCTGCCCAGAGAGCGCTCGATGCTGACACTGGGTATAAAGTGGGAGGGACACACTGTCAGGGTAATGTAGAGGGAGCTCTACACTGTATCTAACCCGTGCTGTACCTGCCCTGGGAGCGCTCGATGCTGACACTGGGTATAAAGTGGTGGACACACTGTCAGGGTAATGTAGAGGGAGCTCTACACTGTATCTAACCCTTGCTGTACCTGCCCTGGGAGCGCTCGATGCTGACACTGGGTATAAAGTGGGGGGAGGGACACACTGTCAGGGTAATGTAGAGGGAGCTCTACACTGGATCTATCCCGTGCTGTACCTGCCCTGGGAGCGCTCGATGCTGACACTGGGTATAAAGTGGCGGGAGTGACACACTGTCAGGATAATGTAGAGGGAGATCTACACTGTATCTAACCCGTGCTGTACCTGCCCTGGGAGCGCTCGATGCTGACACTGGGTATAAAGTGGGGAGGGACACACTGTCAGGATAATGTAGAGGGAGCTCTACACTGTATCTAACCCGTGCTGTAGCTGCCCTGGGAGCGCTCGATGCTGACACTAGGTATAAAGTGGGGGAGGGACACACTGTCTGGGGGAGGAACACACTGTCAGGATAATGTAGAGGGAGATTTACACTGTATCTAACCCATGCTGTACCTGCGCTGGGAGCGCTCGTTGCTGACACTGGGTATAAAAAGGGAGGGACACACTGTCAGGGTAATGTAGAGGGAGCACTACACTGTATCTAACCCGTGCTGTACATGCCCTGGGAGCGCTCGATGCTGACACTAGGTATAAAGTGGGAGAGACACACTGTCAGGGTAATGTAGAGGGAGATCTACACTGTATCTAACCCGTGCTGTACCTGCCCTGGGAGCGCTCGATGCTGACACTGGATATAAAGTGGGGGGATGGACACACTATCAGGGTAATGTAGAGGGAGATCTACACAGTATCTAACCCGTGCTGTACATGCCCTGGGAGCGCTCGATGCTGACACTGGGTATAAAGTGGGAGGGACACACTGTCAGGGTAATGTAGAGGGAGCTCTACACTGTATCTAACCCGTGCTGTACCTGCCCTGGGAGCGCTCGATGCTGACACTGGGTATAAAGTGGGAGACACACTGTCAGGGTAATGTAGAGGGAGCTCTACACTGTATCTAACCCGTGCTGTACCTGCCCTGGGAGCGCTCGATGCTGACACTGGGTATAAAGTGGGGAGGGACACACTGTCAGGGTAATGTAGAGGGAGCACTACACTGTATCTAACCCGTGCTGTACCTGCCCTGGGAGCGCTCGATGCTGACACTGGGTATAAAGTGGGGAGGGACACACTGTCAGGGTAATGTAGAGGGAGCACTACACTGTATCTAACCCGTGCTGTACCTGCCCTGGGAGCGCTCGATGGTGACACTGGGTATAAAGTGGGGGACACACTGTCAGGGTAATGTAGAGGGAGATCTACACTGTATCTAACCCGTGCTGTACCTGCCCTGGGAGCGCTCGATGCTGACACTGCGTATAAAGTGGGGGGAGGGACACACTGTCAGGGTAATGTAGAGGGAGCTCTACACTGTATCTAACCCGTTCTGTACCTGCCCTGGGAGTGCTCGATGCTGACACTGGGTATAAAGTGGGAGGGACACACTGTCAGGGTAATGTAGAGGGAGCTCTACACTGTATCTAACCCGTGCTATAACTGCCCTGGGAGCGCTCGATGCTGACACTGGGTATACAGTGGGGGGAAGGACACACTGTCAGGGTAATGTAGAGGGAGATGTACACTGTATCTAACCTGTGCTGTACTTGCCCTGGGAGCGGTCGATGCTGACACTGGGTATAAATTGGGGGAGACACACTGTCAGGGTAATGCAGAGGGAGCTCTACACTGTATCTAACCCGTGCTGTACCTGCCCTGGGAGCGCTCGATGCTGACACTGGGTATAAAGTGGGGGAGGGACACACTGTCAGGGAAATGTAGAGGGAGATCTACACTGTATCTAACCCGTGCTGTACCTGCCCTGGGAGCGCTCGATGCTGACACTGGGTATAAAGTGGGGAGGGACACACTGTCAGGATAATGTAGAGGGAGCTCTACACTGTATCTAACCCGTGCTGTAGCTGCCCTGGGAGCGCTCGATGCTGACACTAGGTATAAAGTGGGGGAGGGACACACTGTCTGGGGGAGGGACACACTGTCAGGATAATGTAGAGGGAGATTTACACTGTATCTAACCCATGCTGTACCTGCGCTGGGAGCGCTCGTTGCTGACACTGGGTATAAAAAGGGAGGGACACACTGTCAGGGTAATGTAGAGGGAGCACTACACTGTATCTAACCCGTGCTGTACATGCCCTGGGAGCGCTCGATGCTGACACTAGGTATAAAGTGGGAGAGACACACTGTCAGGGTAATGTAGAGGGAGATCTACACTGTATCTAACCCGTGCTGTACCTGCCCTGGGAGCGCTCGATGCTGACACTGGATATAAAGTGGGGGGATGGACACACTATCAGGGTAATGTAGAGGGAGATCTACACAGTATCTAACCCGTGCTGTACATGCCCTGGGAGCGCTCGATGCTGACACTGGGTATAAAGTGGGAGGGACACACTGTCAGGGTAATGTAGAGGGAGCTCTACACTGTATCTAACCCGTGCTGTACCTGCCCTGGGAGCGCTCGATGCTGACACTGGGTATAAAGTGGGAGACACACTGTCAGGGTAATGTAGAGGGAGCTCTACACTGTATCTAACCCGTGCTGTACCTGCCCTGGGAGCGCTCGATGCTGACACTGGGTATAAAGTGGGGGGAGGGACATACTGTCAGGGTAATGTAGAGGGAGATCTACACTGTATCTAACCCGTGCTGTAGCAGCCCTGGGAGCGCTCGATGCTGACACTCTGTATAAAGTGGGGAGGGACACACTGTCAGGGTAATGTAGAGGGAGATCTACACTATATCTAACCCGTGCTGTAGCTGCCCTGGGAGCGCTCGATGCAGACACTGAGTATAAATTGGGGGAGGGACACACTGTCAGGGTAATGTAGAGGGAGATCTACACTGTATCTAACCCGTGCTGTACCTGCCCTGGGAGCGCTCGATGCTGACACTGGGTATAAAGTGGGAGGGACACACTGTCAGGGTAATGTAGAGGGAGATCTACACTGTATCTAACCCGTGCTGTACCTGCCCTGGGAGTGCTCGATGCTGACACTGGATATAAAGTGGGGGGAGGGACACACTATCAGGGTAATGTAGAGGGAGATCTACACAGTATCTAACCGGTGCTGTACATGCCCTGGGAGCGCTCGATGCTGACACTGGGTATAAAGTGGGAGGGACACACTGTCAGGGTAATGTAGAGGGAGCTCTGCACTGTATCTAACCCGTGCTGTACCTGCCCTGGGAGCGCTCGATGCTGACACTGGGTATAAAGTGGGGGAGGGACACACTGTCAGGGAAATGTAGAGGGAGATCTACACTGTATCTAACCCGTGCTGTACCTGCCCTGGGAGCGCTCGATGCTGACACTGGGTATAAAGTGGGGAGGGACACACTGTCAGGATAATGTAGAGGGAGCTCTACACTGTATCTAACCCGTGCTGTAGCTGCCCTGGGAGCGCTCGATGCTGACACTAGGTATAAAGTGGGGGAGGGACACACTGTCTGGGGGAGGGACACACTGTCAGGATAATGTAGAGGGAGATTTACACTGTATCTAACCCATGCTGTACCTGAGCTGGGAGCGCTCGTTGCTGACACTGGGTATAAAAAGGGAGGGACACACTGTCAGGGTAATGCAGAGGGAGCACTACACTGTATCTAACCCGTGCTGTACATGCCCTGGGAGCGCTCGATGCTGACACTAGGTATAAAGTGGGAGAGACACACTGTCAGGGTAATGTAGAGGGAGATCTACACTGTATCTAACCCGTGCTGTACCTGCCCTGGGAGCGCTCGATGCTGACACTGGATATAAAGTGGGGGGATGGACACACTATCAGGGTAATGTAGAGGGAGATCTACACAGTATCTAACCCGTGCTGTACATGCCCTGGGAGCGCTCGATGCTGACACTGGGTATAAAGTGGGAGGGACACACTGTCAGGGTAATGTAGAGGGAGCTCTACACTGTATCTAACCCGTGCTGTACCTGCCCTGGGAGCGCTCGATGCTGACACTGGGTATAAAGTGGGAGACACACTGTCAGGGTAATGTAGAGGGAGCTCTACACTGTATCTAACCCGTGCTGTACCTGCCCTGGGAGCGCTCGATGCTGACACTGGGTATAAAGTGGGGGGAGGGACATACTGTCAGGGTAATGTAGAGGGAGATCTACACTGTATCTAACCCGTGCTGTAGCAGCCCTGGGAGCGCTCGATGCTGACACTCTGTATAAAGTGGGGAGGGACACACTGTCAGGGTAATGTAGAGGGAGATCTACACTATATCTAACCCGTGCTGTAGCTGCCCTGGGAGCGCTCGATGCAGACACTGAGTATAAATTGGGGGAGGGACACACTGTCAGGGTAATGTAGAGGGAGATCTACACTGTATCTAACCCGTGCTGTACCTGCCCTGGGAGCGCTCGATGCTGACACTGGGTATAAAGTGGGAGGGACACACTGTCAGGGTAATGTAGAGGGAGATCTACACTGTATCTAACCCGTGCTGTACCTGCCCTGGGAGTGCTCGATGCTGACACTGGATATAAAGTGGGGGGAGGGACACACTATCAGGGTAATGTAGAGGGAGATCTACACAGTATCTAACCGGTGCTGTACATGCCCTGGGAGCGCTCGATGCTGACACTGGGTATAAAGTGGGAGGGACACACTGTCAGGGTAATGTAGAGGGAGCTCTGCACTGTATCTAACCCGTGCTGTACCTGCCCTGGGAGCGCTCGATGCTGACACTGGGTATAAAGTGGTGGACACACTGTCAGGGTAATGTAGAGGGAGATCTACACTGTATCTAACCCGTGCTGTACCTGCGCTGGGAGCGCTCGTTGCTGACACTGGGTATAAAAAGGGAGGGACACACTGTCAGGGTAATGTAGAGGGAGCACTACACTGTATCTAACCCGTGCTGTACCTGCCCTGGGAGCGCTCGATGCTGACACTGGGTATAAAGTGGGGGGAGGGACACACACTGACAGGGTAATGTAGAGGGAGCTCAACACTGTATCTAACCCGTGCTGTACCTGCCCTGGGAGCGCTCGATGCTGACACTGGGTATAAAGTGGGAGAGACACACTGTCAGGGTAATGTAGAGGGAGCTCTACACTGTATCTAACCCGTGCTGTACCTGCCCTGGGAGCGTTCGATGCTGACACTGGATATAAATTGGGGGGAGGGACACACTATCAGGGTAATGTAGAGGGAGATCTACACAGTATCTAACCCGTGCTGTACATGCCCTGGGAGCGCTCGATGCTGACACTGGGTATAAAGTGGGAGGGACACACTGTCAGGGTAATGTAGAGGGAGATCTACACTGTATCTAACCCGTGCTGTACCTGCCCTGGGAGCGCTCGATGCTGACACTGGGTATAAAGTGGTGGACACACTGTCAGGGTAATGTAGAGGGAGCTCTACACTGTATCTAACCCGTGCTGTACCTGCCCTGGGAGCGCTCGATGCTGACACTGGGTATAAAGTGGAGAGGGACACACTGTCACGGTAATGTAGAGGGAGCTCTACACTGTATCTAACCCGTGCTGTACCTGCCCTGGGAGCGTTCGATGCTGACATTGGGTATAAAGTCGGGGAGGGACACACTGTCAGGGTAATGTAGAGGGAGCTCTACACTGTATCTAACCTGTGCTGTACCTGCCCTGGGAGTGCTCGATGCTGACACTGGGTATAAAGTGGGGGACACACTGTCAGGGTAACGTAGATGGAGCTCTAAACTGTATCTAACCCGTGCTGTACCTGCCCTGGGAGCGCTCGACGCTGACACTGGGTATAAAGTGGGGGAGGGACAAATTGTCAGGGTAATGTAGAGGGAGCTCTACCCTGTATCTAACCCGTGCTGTACCTGCCCTGGGAGCGCTCGATGATGACACTGGGTATAAAGTGGGGAGGGACACACTGTCAGGGTAATGTAGAGGGAGCACTACACTGTATCTAACCCGTGCTGTACCTGCCCTGGGAGCGCTCGATGCTGACACTGGGTATAAAGTGGGGGACACACTGTCAGGGTAATGTAGAGGGAGCTCTACACTGTATCTAAACCGTGCTGTACCTGCCCTTGGAGCGCTCGATGCTGACACTGGGTATAAAGTGGGGAGGGACACACTGTCAGGGTAATGTAGAGGGAGCACTACACTGTATCTAACCCGTGCTGTACCTGCCCTGGGAGCGCTCGATGCTGACACTGGGTATAAAGTGGGGAGGGACACACTGTCAGGGTAATGTAGAGGGAGCACTACACTGTATCTAACCCGTGCTGTACCTGCCCTGGGAGCGCTCGATGCTGACACTGGGTATAAAGTGGGGGACACACTGTCAGGGTAATGTAGAGGGAGATCTACACTGTATCTAACCCGTGCTGTACCTGCCCTGGGAGCGCTCGATGCTGACACTGGGTATAAAGTGGGGGGAGGGACACACTGTCAGGGTAATGTAGAGGGAGCTCTACACTGTATCTAACCCGTTCTGTACCTGCCCTGGGAGTGCTCGATGCTGACACTGGGTATAAAGTGGGAGGGACACACTGTCAGGGTAATGTAGAGGGAGCTCTACACTGTATCTAACCCGTGCTATAACTGCCCTGGGAGCGCTCGATGCTGACACTGGGTATACAGTGGGGGGAAGGACACACTGTCAGGGTAATGTAGAGGGAGATGTACACTGTATCTAACCTGTGCTGTACCTGCCCTGGGAGCGGTCGATGCTGACACTGGGTATAAATTGGGGGAGACACACTGTCAGGGTAATGCAGAGGGAGCTCTACACAGTATCTAACCCGTGCTGTACCTGCCCTGGGAGCGCTCGATGCTGACACTGGGTATAAAGTGGGGGAGGGACACACTGTCAGGGTAATGTAGAGGGAGATCTACACTGTATCTAACCCGTGCTGTACCTGCCCTGGGAGCGCTCGATGCTGACACTGGGTATAAAGTGGGGAGGGACACACTGTCAGGATAATGTAGAGGGAGCTCTAAACTGTATCTAACCCGTGCTGTACCTGCCCTGGGAGCGCTCGATGCTGACATTGGTTATAAAGTCGGGGAGGGACACACTGTCAGGGTAATGTAGAGGGAGATCTACACTGTATCTATCCCGTGCTGTACCTGCCCTGGGAGCGCTCGATGCTGACACTGGGTATAAAGTGGGGGGGGACACACTGTCAGGATAATGTAGAGGCAGATCTAAACTGTATCTAACACGTGCTGTACCTGCCCTGGGAGCGCTCGATGCTGACACTGGGTATAAAGTGGGGAGGGACACACTGTCAGGATAATGTAGAGGGAGCTCTACAATGTATCTAACCCGTGCTGTACCTGCCCTGGGAGCGCTCGATGCTGACACTGTGTATAAAGTGGGGGAGGGACACACTGTCAGGATAATGTAGAGGGAGCTCTACACTGTATCTAACCCATGCTGTACCTGCCCTGGGAGCGCTCGATGCTGACACTGGGTAAAAAGTGGGAGGGACACACTGTCAGGGTAATGTAGAGGGAGATCTACACTGTATCTAACCCGTGCTGTACCTGCGCTGGGATCGCTCGTTGCTGACACTGGGTATAAAAAGGGAGGGACACACTGTCAGGGTAATGTAGAGGGAGCAATACACTGTATCTAACACGTGCTGTTCCTGCCCTGGGAGCGCTCGATGCTGACACTGGGTATAAAGTGGGGGGAGGGACACACACTGACAGGGTAATGTAGAGGGAGCTCTACACTGTATCTAACCCGTGCTGTACCTGCCCTGGGAGCGCTCGATGCTGACACTGGGTATAAAGTGGGAGAGACACACTGTCAGGGTAATGTAGAGGGAGCTCTACACTGTATCTAACCCGTGCTGTACCTGCCCTGGGAGCGCTCGATGCTGACACTGGATATAAAGTGGGGGTAGGAACACACTATCAGGGTAATGTAGAGGGAGATCTACACAGTATCTAACCCGTGCTGTACCTGCCCAGAGAGCGCTCGATGCTGACACTGGGTATAAAGTGGGAGGGACACACTGTCAGGGTAATGTAGAGGGAGCTCTACACTGTATCTAACCCGTGCTGTACCTGCCCTGGGAGCGCTCGATGCTGACACTGGGTAGAAAGTGGTGGACACACTGTCAGGGTAATGTAGAGGGAGCTCTACACTGTATCTAACCCGTGTGGTACCTGCCCTGGGAGTGCTCGATGCTGACACTGGGTATAAAGTGGGGGAGGGACACACTGTCAGGGTAATGTAGAGGGAGCTCTACACTGTATCTAACCCGTGCTGTACCTGCCCTGGGAGTGCTCGATGCTGACACTGGGTATAAATCGGGGAGGGACACACTGTCAGGGTAATGTAGAGGGAGCTCTACACTGTATCTATCCCGTGCTGTACCTGCCCTGGGAGCGCTCGATGCTGACACTGTGTATAAAGTGGGGGGGACACACTGTCAGGATAATGTAGAGGGAGATCTACACTGTATCTAACCCGTGCTGTACCTGCCCTGGGAGCGCTCGATGCTGACACTGGGTATAAAGTGGGGGAGGGACACACTGTCTGGGGGAGGGACACACTGTCAGGATAATGTAGAGGGAGATCTACACTGTATCTAACCCGTGCTGTACCTGCGCTGGGAGCGCTCGTTGCTGACACTGGGTATAAAAAGGGCGGGACACACTGTCAGGGTAATGAAGAGGGAGCACTACACTGTATCTAACCCGTGCTGTACATGCCCTGGGAGCGCTCGATGCTGACACTGGGTATAAAGTGGGAGAGACACACTGTCAGGGTAATGTAGAGGGAGATCTACACTGTATCTAACCCGTGCTGTACCTGCCCTGGGAGCGCTCGATGCTTACACTGGATATAAAGTGGGGGGAGGGACACACTATCAGCGTAATGTAGAGGGAGATCTACACAGTATCTAACCCGTGCTGTACATGCCCTGGGAGCGCTCGATGCTGACACTGGGTATAAAGTGGGAGGGACACACTGTCAGGGGAATGTAGAGGGAGCTCTACACTGTATCTAACCCGTGCTGTACCTGCCCTGGGAGCGCTCGATGCTGATACTGGGTATAAAGTGGTGGACACACTGTCAGGGTAATGTAGAGGGAGATCTACACTGTTTCTAACCCGTGCTGTACCTGCCCTGGGAGCGCTCGATGCTGACACTGGGTATAAAGTGGGAGGGACACACTGTCAGGGTAATGTAGAGGGAGATCTACACTGTATCTAACCCGTGCTGTACCTGCCCTGGGAGCGCTCGATGCTGACACTGGGTATAAAGTGGGGGGAGGGACATACTGTCAAGGTAATGTAGAGGGAGATCTACACTGTATCTAACCCGTGCTGTAGCTGCCCTGGGAGCACTCGATGCTGACACTCTGTATAAAGTGGGGAGGGACACACTGTCAGGGTAATGTAGAGGGAGATCTACACTATATCTAACCCGTGCTGTAGCTGCCCTGGGAGCGCTCGATGCTGACACTCTGTATAAAGTGGGGAGGGACACACTGTCAGGGTAATGTAGAGGGAGATCTACACTATATCTAACCCGTGCTGTACCTGCCCTGCGAGCGCTCGATGCAGACACTGAGTATAAATTGGGGGAGGGACACACTGTCAGGGTAATGTAGAGGGAGATCTACACTGTATCTAACCCGTGCTGTACCTGCCCTGGGAGCGCTCGATGCTGACACTGGGTATAAAGTGGGGAGGGACACACTGTCAGGATAATGTAGAGGGAGCTCTACACTGTATCTAACCTGTGCTGTACCTGCCCTGGGAGCGCTCGATGCTGACACTGGGTATAAAGTGGGGGAGGGACACACTGTCAGGATAATGTAGAGGGATCTCTACACTGTATCTAACCCATGCTGTACCTGCCCTGGGAGCGCTCGATGCTGACACTGGGTAAAAAGTGGGAGGGACACATTGTCAGGGTAATGTAGAGGGAGATCTACAATGTATCTAACCCGTGCTGTACCTGCGCTGGGAGCGCTCGTTGCTGACACTGGGTATAAAAAGGGAGGGACACACTGTCAGGGTAATGTAGAGGGAGCACTACACTGTATCTAACCCGTGCTGTACCTGCCCTGGGAGCGCTCGATGCTGACACTGGGTATAAAGTGGGGGGAGGGACACAATGACAGGGTAATGTAGAGGGAGCTCTACACTGTATCTAACCCGTGCTGTACCTGCCCTGGGAGCGTTCGATGCTGACACTGCGTATAAAGTGGGAGAGACACACTGTCAGGGTAATGTAGAGGGAGCTCTACACTGTATCTAACCCGTGCTGTACCTGCCCTGGGAGCGCTCGATGCTGACACTGGATATAAAGTGGGGGGAGGAACACACTATCAGGGTAATGTAGAGGGAGATCTACACAGTATCTAACCCGTGCTGTACCTGCCCAGAGAGCGCTCGATGCTGACACTGGGTATAAAGTGGGAGGGACACACTGTCAGGGTAATGTAGAGGGAGCTCTACACTGTATCTAACCCGTGCTGTACCTGCCCTGGGAGCGCTCGATGCTGACACTGGGTATAAAGTGGTGGACACTCTGTCAGGGTAATGTAGAGGGAGCTCTACACTGTATCTAACCCTTGCTGTACCTGCCCTGGGAGCGCTCGATGCTGACACTGGGTATAAAGTGGGAGGGACACACTGTCAGGGTAATGTAGAGGGAGCTCTACACTGTATCTAACCCGTGCTGTACCTGCCCTGGGAGCGCTCGATGCTGACACTGGGTATAAAGTGGGGGAGGGACACACTGTCTGGGGGAGGGACACACTGTCAGGATAATGTAGAGGGAGATCTACACTGTATCTAACCCGTGCTGTACCTGCGCTGGGAGCGCTCGATGCTGACACTGGGTATAAAGTGGGAGAGACACACTGTCAGGGTAATGTAGAGGGAGATCTACACTGTATCTAACCCGTGCTGTACCTGCCCTGGGAGCGCTCGATGCTTACACTGGATATAAAGTGGGGGGAGGGACACACTATCAGCGTAATGTAGAGGGAGATCTACACAGTATCTAACCCGTGCCGTACATGCCCTGGGAGCGCTCGATGCTGACACTGGGTATAAAGTGGGAGGGACACACTGTCAGGGTAATGTAGAGGGAGCTCTACACTGTATGTAACCCGTGCTGTACCTGCCCTGGGAGTGCTCGATGCTGACACTGGGTATAAAGTGGGGGAGGGACACACTGTCAGGGTAATGTAGAGGGAGCTCTACGCTGTATCTAACCTGTGCTGTACCTGCCCTGGGAGCTCTCGATGCTGACACTGGGTATAAAGTGGGAGGGACACACTGTCAGCGTAATGTAGAGGGAGCTCTACACTGTATCTAACCCGTGCTGTCCCTGTCCTGGGAGTGCTCGATGCTGACATTGGGTATAAATCGGTGAGGGACACACTGTCAGGGTAATGTAGAGGGAGCTCTACACTGTATCTATCCCGTGCTGTACCTGCCCTGGGAGCGCTCGATGCTGACACTGGGTATAAAGTGGGGGGGACACACTGTCAGGATAATGTAGAGGGAGATCTACACTGTATCTAACCCGTGCTGTACCTGCGCTGGGAGCGCTCGTTGCTGACACTGGGTATAAAAAGGGAGGGACACACTGTCTGGGTAATGTAGAGGGAGCTCTACACTGTATCTAACCCGTGCTGTACCTGCCCTGGGAGCGCTCGATGCTGATACTGGGTATAAAGTGGTGGACACACTGTCAGGGTAATGTAGAGGGAGATCTACACTGTATCCAACCCGTGCTGTAGCTGCCCTGGGAGCACTCGATGCTGACACTCTGTATAAAGTGGGGAGGGACACACTGTCAGGGTAATGTAGAGGGAGATCTACACTATATCTAACCCGTGCTGTACCTGCCCTGGGAGCGCTCGATGCTGACACTGGGTATAAAGTGGGAGGGACACACTGTCAGGGTAATGTAGAGGGAGATCTACACTGTATCTAACCCGTGCTGTACCTGCCCTGGGAGTGCTCGATGCTGACACTGGATATAAAGTGGGGGGAGGGACACACTATCAGGGTAATGTAGAGGGAGATCTACACCGTATCTAACCCGTGCTGTACCTGCCCTGGGAGCGCTCGATGCTGACACTGGGTATAAAGTGGTGGACACACTGTCAGGGTAATGTAGAGGGAGATCTACACTGTATCTAACCCGTGCTGTACCTGCGCTGGGAGCGCTCGTTGCTGACACTGGGTACAAAAAGGGAGGCACTCACTGTCAGGGTAATGTAGAGGGAGCTCTACACTGTATCTATCCCGTGCTGTACCTGCCCTGGGAGCGCTCGATGCTGACACTGGGTATAAAGTGGGGGGGACACACTGTCAGGATAATGTAGAGGGAGATCTACACTGTATCTAACCCGTGCTGTACCTGCGCTGAGAGCGCTCGTTGCTGACACTGGGTATAAAAAGGGAGGGACACACTGTCTGGGTAATGTAGAGGGAGCTCTACACTGTATCTAACCCGTGCTGTACCTGCCCTGGGAGCGCTCGATGCTGACACTGGGTATAAAGTGGGAGGGACACACTGTCAGGGTAATGTAGAGGGAGATCTACACTGTATCTAACCCGTGCTGTAGCTGCCCTGGGAGCGCTCGATGCTGACACTGGGTATAAAGTGGGGGGAGGGACATACTGTCAAGGTAATGTAGAGGGAGATCTACACTGTATCCAACCCGTGCTGTAGCTGCCCTGGGAGCACTCGATGCTGACACTCTGTATAAAGTGGGGAGGGACACACTGTCAAGGGTAATGTAGAGGGAGATCTACACTATATCTAACCCGTGCTGTAGCTGCCCTGGGAGCGCTCGATGCTGACACTCTGTATAAAGTGGGGAGGGACACACTGTCAGGGTAATGTAGAGGGAGATCTACACTATATCTAACCCGTGCTGTACCTGCCCTGCGAGCGCTCGATGCTGACACTGGGTATAAAGTGGGGAGGGACACACTGTCAGGATAATGTAGAGGGAGCTCTACACTGTATCTAACCTGTGCTGTACCTGCCCTGGGAGCGCTCGATGCTGACACTGGGTATAAAGTGGGGGAGGGACAAACTGTCAGGATAATGTAGAGGGATCTCTACACTGTATCTAACCCATGCTGTACCTGCCCTGGGAGCGCTCGATGCTGACACTGGGTAAAAAGTGGGAGGGACACACTGTCAGGGTAATGTAGAGGGAGATCTACACTGTATCTAACCCATGCTGTACCTGCGCTGGGAGCGCTTGTTGCTGACACTGGGTATAAAAAGGGAGGGACACACTGTCAGGGTAATGTAGAGGGAGCACTACACTGTATCTAACCCGTGCTGTACCTGCCCTGGGAGCGCTCGATGCTGACACTGGGTATAAAGTGGGGGGAGGGACACACACTGACAGGGTAATGTAGAGGGAGCTCTACACTGTATCTAACCCGTGCTGTACCTGCCCTGGGAGCGCTCGATGCTGACACTGCGTATAAAGTGGGAGAGACACACTGTCAGGGTAATGTAGAGGGAGCTCTACACTGTATCTAACCCGTGCTGTACCTGCCCTGGGAGCGCTCGATGCTGACACTGGATATAAAGTGGGGGGAGGAACACACTATCAGGGTAATGTAGAGGGAGATCTACACAGTATCTAACCCGTGCTGTACCTGCCCAGAGAGCGCTCGATGCTGACACTGGGTATAAAGTGGGAGGGACACACTGTCAGGGTAATGTAGAGGGAGCTCTACACTGTATCTAACCCGTGCTGTACCTGCCCTGGGAGCGCTCGATGCTGTCACTGGGTATAAAGTGGTGGACACACTGTCAGGGTAATGTAGAGGGAGCTCTACACTGTATCTAACCCTTGCTGTACCTGCCCTGGGAGCGCTCGATGCTGACACTGGGTATAAAGTGGGAGGGACACACTGTCATGGTAATGTAGAGGGAGATCTACACTGTATCTAACCCATGCTGTACCTGCCCTGGGAGCGCTCGATGCTGACACTGGGTATAAAGTGGGGGAGGGACACACTGTCAGGGTAATGTAGAGGGAGATCTACACTGTATCTAACCCGTGCTGTACCTGCCCTGGGAGCGCTCGATGCTGACACTGGGTATAAAGTGGGGGAGGGACACACTGTCTGGGGGAGGGACACACTGTCAGGATAACGTAGAGGGAGATCTACACTGTATCTAACCCGTGCTGTACCTGCGCTGGGAGCGCTCGATGCTGACACTGGGTATAAAGTGGGAGAGACACACTGTCAGGGTAATGTAGAGGGAGATCTACACTGTATCTAACCCGTGCTGTACCTGCCCTGGGAGCGCTCGATGCTTACACTGGATATAAAGTGGGGGGAAGGACACACTATCAGCGTAATGTAGAGGGAGATCAACAAAGTATCTAACCCGTGCCGTACATGCCCTGGGAGCGCTCGATGCTGACACTGGGTATAAAGTGGGAGGGACACACTGTCAGGGTAATGTAGAGGGAGCTCTACACTGTATGTAACCCGTGCTGTACCTGCCCTGGGAGTGCTCGATGCTGACACTGGGTATAAAGTGGGGGAGGGACACACTGTCAGGGTAATGTAGAGGGAGCTCTACACTGTATCTAACCTGTGCTGTACCTGCCCTGGGAGCTCTCGATGCTGACACTGGGTATAAAGTGGGAGGGACACACTGTCAGGGTAATGTAGAGGGAGCTCTACACTGTATCTAACCCGTGCTGTCCCTGTCCTGGGAGTGCTCGATGCTGACATTGGGTATAAATCGGTGAGGGACACACTGTCAGGGTAATGTAGAGGGAGCTCTACACTGTATCTATCCCGTGCTGTACCTGCCCTGGGAGCGCTCGATGCTGACACTGGGTATAAAGTGGGGGGGACACACTGTCAGGATAATGTAGAGGGAGATCTACACTGTATCTAACCCGTGCTGTACCTGCGCTGAGAGCGCTCGTTGCTGACACTGGGTATAAAAAGGGAGGGACACACTGTCAGGGTAATGTAGAGGGAGCTCTACACTGTATCTAACCCGTGCTGTACCTGCCCTGGGAGCGCTCGATGCTGATACTGGGTATAAAGTGGTGGACACACTGTCAGGGTAATGTAGAGGGAGATCTACACTGTATCTAACCCGTGCTGTAGCTGCCCTGGGAGCACTCGATGCTGACACTCTGTATAAAGTGGGGAGGGACACACTGTCAGGGTAATGTAGAGGGAGATGTACACTATATCTAACCCGTGCTGTACCTGCCCTGGGAGCGCTCGATGCTGACACTGGGTATAAAGTGGGAGGGACACACTGTCAGGGTAATGTAGAGGGAGATCTACACTGTATCTAACCCGTGCTGTACCTGCCCTGTGAGAGCTCGATGCTGACACTGGATATAAAGTGGGGGGAGGGACACACTATCAGGGTAATGTAGAGGGAGATCTACACAGTATCTAACCCGTGCTGTACCTGCCCTGGGAGCGCTCGATGCTGACACTGGGTATAAAGTGGGAGGGACACACTGTCAGGGTAATGTAGAGGGAGCTGTACACCGTATCTAACCCGTGCTGTACCTGCCCTGGGAGCGCTCGATGCTGACACTGGGTATAAAGTGGTGGACACACTGTCAGGGTAATGTAGAGGGAGATCTACACTGTATCTAACCCGTGCTGTACCTGCGCTGGGAGCGCTCGTTGCTGACACTGGGTACAAAAAGGGAGGCACTCACTGTCAGGGTAATGTAGAGGGAGCACTACACTGTATCTAACCCGTGCTGTACCTGCCCTGGGAGCGCTCGATGCTGACACTGGGTATAAAGTGGGGGGAGGGACACACACTGACAGGGTAATGTAGAGGGAGCTCTACACTGTATCTAACCCGTGCTGTACCTGCCCTGGGAGCGCTCGATGCTGACACTGGGTATAAAGTGGGAGAGACACACTGTCAGGGTAATGTAGAGGGAGATCTACACTGTATCTAACCCGTGCTGTACCTGCCCTGGGAGCGCTCGATGCTGACACTGGATATAAATTGGCGGGAGGGACACACTATCAGGGTAAAGTAGAGGGAGATCTACACAGTATCTAACCCGTGCTGTACATGCCCTGGGAGCGCTCGATGCTGACACTGGGTATAAAGTGGGAGACACACTGTGAGGGTAATGTAGAGGGAGTTCTACACTGTATCTAACCCGTGCTGTACATGCCCTGGGAGCGCTCGATGCTGACACTGGGTATAAAGTGGGGGGAGGGACATACTGTCAGGGTAATGTAGAGGGAGATCTACACTGTATCTAACCCGTGCTGTACCTGCCCTGGGAGCGCTCGATGCTGACACTCTGTATAAAGTGGGGAGGGACACACTGTCAGGGTAATGTAGAGGGAGATCTACACTGTATCTAACCCGTGCTGTACCTGCCCTGAGAGCGCTCGATGCAGACACTGAGTATAAATTGGGGGAGGGACACACTGTCAGGGTAATGTAGAGGGAGATCTACACTGTATCTAACCCGTGCTGTACCTGCCCTGGGAGCGCTCGATGCTCACACTGGGTATAAAGTGGGAGGGACACACTGTCAGGGTAATGTAGACGGAGATCTACACTCTATCTAACCCGTGCTGTACCTGCCCTGGGAGCGCTCGATGCTAACACTGGGTATAAAGTCGGGGGAGGGACACACGGTCAGGGTAATGTAGAGGGAGATCTACACTGTATCTTACCCGTGCTGTACATGCCCTGGGAGCTCTCGATGCTGACACTGGGTATAAAGTGGGGGGGGCACACTGTCAGGGTAATGTGGAGGGAGCTCTACACTGTAACTAACCCGTGCTGTAGCTGCCCTGGGAGCGCTCGATGCTGACACTGGGTATCAAGTCGGGGGAGACACACTGTCAGGGTAATGTAGAGGGAGCTCTACACTATATCTAACCCGTGCTGTACCTGCCCTGGGAGCGCTCGATGCTGACACTGGGTATAAAGTGGGGGGAGTGACACACTGTCAGGGTAATGTAGAGGGAGCTCTACACTGTATCTAACCCGTGCTGTACCTGCCCTGGGAGCGCTCGATGCTGACACTGGGTATAAATTGGGGGGAGGGACACACTGTCAGGGTAATGTAGAGGGAGCTCTACACTGTATCTAACCTGTGCTGTACCTGCCCTGGGAGCGCTCGATGCTGACACTGGGTATAAAGCGGGGTGAGGGACACACTGTCAGGGTAACGTAGAGGGAGCTCTACACTGTATCTAACCCGTTCTGTACCTGCCCTGGGAGCGCTCGATGCTGACACTGTGTATAAAGTGGGGGAGACACACTGTCAGGGTAATGTAGAGGGAGATCTATACTGTATCTAACCCGTGCTGTACCTGCCCTGGGAGCGCTCGATGCTGACACTGGGTATAAAGTGGGGGGGAGACACTGTCAGGGTAATATAGAGGGAGCTCTACACTGTATCTAACCTGTGCTGTACCTGCCCTGGGAGCGCTCGATGCTGACACTGGGTATAAAGTGGGGTGAGGGACACACTGTCAGTGTAATGTAGAGGGAGCTCTACACTGTATCTAACCCGTGCTGTACCTGCCCTGGGAGCGCTCGATGCTGACACTGGGTATAAAGTGGGGGAGACACACTGTCAGGGTAATGTAGAGGGAGATCTACACTGTATCTAACCCGTGCTGTACCTGCACTGGGAGCACTCGATGCTGACACTGGGTATAAAGTGGGGGAGACACACTGTCAGGGTAATGTAGAGGGAGATCTACACTGTATCTAACCCGTGCTGTACCTGCCCTGGGAGCGCTCGATGCTGACACTGGGTATAAAGTGGGGTGAGGGACACACTGTCAGGGTAATGTAGAGGGAGATCTACACTGTATCTAACCCGTGCTGTACCTGCCCTGGGAGCGCTCGATGCTGACACTGGGTATAAAGTGGGGGGAGGGACACACTGTCAGGGTAATGTAGAGGGAGCTCTACACTGTATCTAACCCGTGCTGTACCTGTCCTGGGAGCGCTCGATGCTGACACTGGGTATAAAGTGGGAGAGACACACTGTCAGGGTAATGTAGAGGGAGCTCTACACTGTATCTAACCCGTGCTGTACCTGCCCTGGGAGCGCTCGATGCTGACACTGGGTATAAAGTGGGGGGACACACTGTCAGGGTAATGTAGAGACAGATCTACACTGTATCTAACCCGTGCTGTACCTGCCCTGGGAGCGCTCGATGCTGACACTGGGTATATAGTGGGGGAGGGACACACTGTCAGGGTAATGTAGAGGGAGATCTACACTGTATCTTACCCGTGCTGTACCTGCCCTGGGAGCGCTCGATGCTGACACTGGGTATAAAATGGGGGAGGGACACACTGTCAGGGTAATGTAGAGGGAGCTCTACCCTGTATCTAACCCGTGCTGTACCTGCCCTGGGAGCGCTCGATGCTGACACTGGGTATAAAGTGGGAGGGAGACACTGTCAGGGTAATGTAGAGGGAGATCTACACTGTATCTAACACGTGCTGTACCTGCCCTGGGAGCGCTCGATGCTGACACTGGGTATAAAGTGGGAGGGACACACTGTCAGGGTAATGTAGAGGGAGCTCTACACTGTATCTAACCCGTGCTGTACCTGCCCTGGGAGCGCTCGATGCTGACACTGGGTATAAAGTTGGAGGGACACACTGTCAGGGTAATGTAGAGGGAGATCTACACTGTATCTAACCCGTGCTGTACCTGCCCTGGGAGCGCTCGATGCTGACACTGGGTATAAAGTTGGGGGAGGGACACACTGTCAGGGTAATGTAGAGGGAGCTCTACACTGTATCTAACCCGTGCTGTACCTGCCCTGGGAGTGCTCGATGCTGACACTGGGTATAAAGTGGGAGGGACACACTGTCAGGGTAATGTAGAGGGAGATCTACACTGTATCTAACCCGTGCTGTACCTGCCCTGGGAGCGCTCGATGCTGACACTGGGTATAAAGTGGGGGGAGGGACACACTATCAGGGTAATGTAGAGGGAGTTCTACACTGTATCTAACCCGTGCTGTACCTGCCCTGGGAGCGCTCGATGCTGACACTGGGTATAAAGTTGGGGGAGGGACACACTGTCAGGGTAATGTAGAGGGAGCTCTACACTGTATCTAACCCGTGCTGTACCTGCCCTGGGAGCGCTCGATGCTGACACTCTGTATAAAGTGGGAGGGACACACTGTCAGGATAATGTAGAGGGAGCTCTACACTGTATCTAACCTGTGCTGTACCTGCTCTGGGAATGCTCGATGCTGACACTGGGTATAAAGTGGGAGACACACTGTCAGGATAATGTAGAGGGAGCTCTACACTGTATCTAACCTGTGCTGTACCTGCCCTGGGACCGCTCGATGCTGACACTGGGTATAAAGTGGGGGAGGGACACACTGTCAGGGTAATGTAGAGGGAGCTCTACACAGTATCTAACCCGTGCTGTACCTGCCCTGGGAGCGCTCGATGCTGACACTGGGTATAAAGTGGGAGGAGGGACACACTGTCAGGGTAATGTAGAGGGAGCTCTACACTGTATCTAACCCGTGCTGTACCTGCTCTGGGAGTGCTCGATGCTGACACTGGGTATAAAGTGGGGGGAGGGACACACTGTCAGGGTAATGTAGAGGGAGCTCTACACTGTATCTAACCTGTGCTGTACCTGCTCTGGGAGTGCTCGATGCTGACACTGGGTATAAAGTGGGAGACACACTGTCAGGGTAATGTAGAGGGAGCTCTACACTGTATCTAACCCGTGCTGTACCTGCCCTGGGAGCACTCGATGCTGACACTGGGTAAAAAGTGGGAGGGACACACTGTCAGGGTAATGTAGAGGGAGCTCTACACTGTATCTAACCCGTGCTGTACCTGCCCTGGGAGCGCTCGATGCTGACACTGGGTATAAAGTGGGGGACACACACTGTCAGGGTAATGTAGAGGGAGATCCACACTGTATCTAACCCGTGCTGTACCTGCCCTGGGAGCGCTCGATGCTGACACTGGTTATAAAGTGGGGGGAGGGACACACTGTCAGGGTAATGTAGAGGGAGCTCTACACTGTATCTAACCCGTGCTGTACCTGCACTGGGAGAGCGCTCGATGCTGACACTCACTAACTCTCCCTCCCTCTCTCTCTCCGTAGATCTCTTACGCTGACTATAACCTGGTTGACATGCTCTCTAACCTCGAGGTGCTGTCTCCGGGTTGCCTGAAATCCACCCCCCTGCTCAAGGCCTACGTGGACCGTGTCCTCTCCAGGCCTAAACTCAAGGCTTACCTGGAGTCCGACGCTCACAAGAAACTCCCCATCAACGGGAACGGGAAGCAGTGAGCACGAGGGAGAGGCCTCAGCGCAGAGAGAGAGAGAGGCCCAGGCCCCCAGAACCAGGCCCAGCTAGGCCTCATCGACCTTCGACCCCTTACGCTGCTCTTCTCCATAGCTGGATGTCTCCGTGGTTACCACGGGTATTTCTGGGCCAAAATAAACCTTCTGGAAACATTTCCACTCTTATCTGGTGCTTTCTTTATTGTTTGTCACATTCCTTTCTCACTCTCGTTCTCCCCCACGCACGGTCTCTCTCTGTCTCTGCCTCACACAGGCCGAGTCTCAATCCCATCAACCTGGGCTCCACATGGTGACAGAACCTTGCTCAACAGGTCATTACCTCCACAGCAAGTTGCGCAATGGTCGTGTGCGTGTGTGTGTGTGTGTGTGTGTGTGAGGTGACTCCTCCATAATAGTCTTCCTGTCCCTATGTCAATCCTCATCTCTGTAACCTCCTCCAGCCCCTACACCCCTCCCTATCTCTGTAACCTCCTCCAGCCCCTACACCCCTCCCTATCTCTGTAACCTCCTCCAGCCCCTACAACACTCCCTATCTCTGTAACCTCCTCCAGCCCCTACACACCCCCCTATCTCTGTAACCTCCTCCAGTCCCTACACCCCTCCCTATCTCTGTAACCTCCTCCAGTTACTGCACCCCTTCCCGATCTCTGTAACCTCCTCCAGCCCCTACACCCCTCCCTATCTGTGTAACCTCCTCCAGCCCCTACACCCCTCCCTAGCTCTGTAACCTCCTCCAGCCCCTACACCCCTCCCTATCTCTGTAACCTCCTCCAGCCCCTACACCCCTCCCTATCTGTGTAACCCTCCTACGACCCTCCGACATCTCTGCGCTCCTCCAATTCCGGCCTCTTGACCATCTCCCCGAATTTAATCACTCCGCCATTGGCGGCCGTGCCTTCAGCTGCCTGGGGGGGGGGGGGGGTCCTGAGCTCTGGAATTCCCTCCCTAAACCTCTCCGATTCTCTCTCTCTCTCTCTCTCTCTCTCTATCACCTCCGTTAAGATTCTCCTCGAAACCTGCCGCTCTCTGCGGCTCGGTGGTTGGTGGGGGGGGTAAGGTCAAAGTTCCCTCTGAGAGCAGCTCCTGCTCAGTAATTGGTGATGTTTTACGATGTTAACATGTCTGTATAAAGAGGAGCAGCTCCGCCGCTCTCCACAATAGGGAGGAGGGGCACATTCAGAATGGGACAGGCCCAGCTGGGAGCATCACACACCGAGGGAATCAAGGGGCAAGTAAGACCTGGCAGGCTTGGCTTATCCACCCTTCCCCGGGCAGAGGGTGCATCGGGGGGAAGGTCAGGTGCGTGTGCGAGGGGTGAATCATTCATGAGGGTGGGCTAAAGCCTTCACGTGGTCCCTTCCATCAAAGGGGGCAGTAACTGTGCAGAACGCACAGATTGTGGAGCGTGTCAGGTTTCGCAGGGTGGCAAGGAACCCCTTTGGGCACTGGCTTCGGGCATCGGGTGTCGCCTCCCGAGAAAGGGCCCCTCAGGTAGGCCGGGAGTAGGGATTAGTGATCATAACATCGGGAAGGTCACGAGGAGTTGGAGGGGGGGAGCGGGGCTGGGGGACGGAGCGGGGCCCACGGGTTGGAGTCTTCAATCCGAAGCGGACAAGGGAGGGGTGAGGGGTGTGTCAGCGAGGGGAGGGTGGGATTGAGAGAGGATGAGCAAAAAGGTAGGGCAGTGAAGAGTCGCAGGCGGATGTCGAAGGAATGGAGTCAGGCCATGGTGGTAATCTGGGTACACAGGCGACAGGTGGTGGGGCAAAGCTCTGTCCGAGCTCCCGAACTGTGCAAGTATATCCAGTTTGGGGAAAGCGCCCTGAAGGATGAGCAGTTGGAGAAGGGGGTAAGGGCTGAGGGAATGTTACACAGACGGCAGGGAGGGAGAACCGGGTGAGAGGCAAACCACATTCCACAAAGGGAAATCAGCGATATTACAGTCCGGACACCGGCAGGAGAGCTACACAATACGGGGAGCTCCACACTGTATCTAACCCGTGCTGTACCTGCCCTGGGAGCGCTCGATGCTGACACTGGGTATAAAGTGGGAGGGACACACTGTCAGGGTAATGTAGAGAGAGCTCTACACTGTATCTAACCCGTGCTGTACCTGCCCTGGGAGCGCTCGATGCTGACACTGGGTATAAAGTGGGAGGAGAGACACACTGTCAGGGTAATGTAGAGGGAGTTCTACACTGTATCTAACCCGTGCTGTACCTGCCCTGGGAGCGCTCGATGCTGACACTGGGTATAAAGTGGGGGAGACACACTGTCAGGGTAATGTAGAGGGTGCTCTACACTGTATCTAACCCGTGCTGTACCTGCCCTGGGAGCGCTCGATGCTGACACTGGGTATAAAGTGGGGGAGACACACTGTCAGGGTAATGTAGAGGGAGCTCTACACTGTTTCTAACCCGTGCTGTACCTGCCCTGGGAGCGCTCGATGCTGACACTGGGTATAATGTGGGAGGGACACACTATCAGGGTAATGTAGAGGGAGATCTACACTGTATCTAACCCGTGCTGTACCTGCCCTGGGAGCGCTCGATGCTGACACTGGGTATAAAGTGGGGGGAGGGACACACTGTCAGGGTAATGTAGAGGGAGCTCTACACTGTATCTAACCCGTGCTGTACCTGCCCTGGGAGCGCTCGATGCTGACTCTGGGTATAAAGTGGGGGACACACTGTCAGGGTAATGTAGAGGGAGCTCTACACTGTATCTAACCCATGCTGTACCTGCCCTGGGAGCACTCGATGCTGACACTGGGTATAAAGTGGGGGGGACACTGTCAGGGTAATGTAGAGGGAGCTCTACACTGTATCTAACCCGTGCTATACCTGCCCTGGGAGCACTCGATGCTGACACTGGGTATAAAGTGGGGGGAGGGACACACTGTCAGGGTAATGTAGAGGGAGATCTACACTGTATCTAACCCGTGCTGTACCTGCCCTGAGAGCGCTCGATGCTGACACTGGGTATAAAGTGGGGGGAGGGACACACTGTCAGGGTAATGTTAGGGGAGCTCTACACTGTATCTAACCCATGCTGTACCTGCCCTGGGAGCGCTCGATGCTGACACTGGGTATAAAGTGGGAGGGACGCACTGTCAGGGTAATGTAGAGGGAGCTCTACACTGTATCTAACCCGTGCTGTACCTGCCCTGGGAGCGCTCGATGCTCACACTGGGTATAAAGTGGGGGACACACTGTCAGGGTAATGTAGAGGGAGATCTACACTGTATCTAACCCGTGCTGTACCTGCCCTGGGAGCGCTCGATGCTGACACTGGGTATAAAGTGGGGGAGGGACACACTGTCAGGGTAATGTAGAGGGAGATCTACACTGTATCTAACCCGTGCTGTACCTGCCCTGGGAGCGCTCGATGCTGACACTCACTAACTCTCCCTCCCTCTCTCTCTCCGTAGATCTCTTACGCTGATTATAACCTGGTTGACATGCTCTCTAACCTCGAGGTGCTGTCTCCGGGTTGCCTGAAATCCACCCCCCTGCTCAAGGCCTACGTGGACCGTGTCCTCTCCAGGCCTAAACTCAAGGCTTACCTGGAGTCCGACGCTCACAAGAAACTCCCCATCAACGGGAATGGGAAGCAGTGAGCACGAGGGAGAGGCCTCAGCGCAGAGAGAGAGAGAGGCCCAGGCCCCCAGAACCTAGGCCCAGCTAGGCCTCATCGACCTTCGACCCCCTTACGCTGCTCTTCTCCATAGCTGGATGTCTCCGTGGTTACCACGGGTATTTCTGGGCCAAAATAAACCTTCTGGAAACATTTCCACTCTTATCTGGTGTTTTCTTTATTGTTTGTCACATTCCTTTCTCACTCTCGTTCTCCCCCACGCACGGTCTCTCTCTGTCTCTCTCTCTCTCTCTCTGCCTCACACAGGCCGAGACTCAATCCCATCAACCTGGGCTCCACATGGTGACAGAACCTTGCTCAACGGGTCATTCCCTCCACAGCAAGTTGCGCAATGGTCGTGTGTGTGAGTGTGTGTGTGTGTGTGTGTGAGGTGACTCCTCCATAATAGTCTTCCTGTCCCTATGTCAATCCTCATCTCTGTCACCTACCCCAGCCCCTACACCCCTCCCTATCTCTGTAACCTCCTCCAGCCCCTACCACCCTCCCTATCTCTGTCACCTCCTCCAGCCCCTACACCCCTCCCTATCTCTGTAACCTCCTCCAGCACCTACACCCCTCCCTATCTCTGTAACCTCCTCCAGCCCCTACACCCCTCCCTATCTCTGTAACCTCCTCCAGCCCCTACAACCCTCCCTATCTCTGTAACCTCCTCCAGCCCCTACACCCCTCCCTATCTCTGTAACCTCCTCCAGCCCCTACACCCCTCCCTATCTCTGTAACCTCCTCCAGCCCCTACACCCCTCCCTATCTCTGTAACCTCCTCCAGGCCCTACACCCCTCCCTATCTCTGTAACCTCCTCCAGCCCCTACACCCCTCCCTATCTCTGCAACCTCCTCCAGCCCCTACACCCCTCCCTATCTCTGTAACCTCCTCCAGCCCCTACACCCCTCCCTATCTCTGTAACCTCCTCCAGCCCCTACACCCCTCCCTATCTCTGTAACCCTCCTACGACCCTCCGACATCTCTGCGCTCCTCCAATTCCGGCCTCTTGACCATCTCCCCGAATTTAATCACTCCGCCATTGGCGGCCGTGCCTTCAGCTGCCTTGGGGGGGGGGGGGGTCCTGAGCTCTGGAATTCCTTCCCTAAACCTCTCCGATTCTCTCTCTCTCTCTCTCTCTCTCTCTCTCTCTCTCTCTATCACCTCCTTTAAGATTCTCCTCGAAACCTGCCGCTCTCTGCGGCTCGGTGGTTGGTGGGGGGGGGTAAGGTCAAAGTTCCCTCTGAGAGCAGCTCCTGCTCAGTAATTGGTGATGTTTTACGATGTTAACATGTCTGTATAAAGAGGAGCAGCTCCGCCGCTCTCCACAATAGGGAGGAGGGGCACATTCAGAATGGGACAGGCCCAGCTGGGAACATCACACACCGAGGGAATCAAGGGGCAAGTAAGCCCTGGCAGGCTTGGCTTATCCAGCCCTCCCCGGGCAGAGGGTGCATCGGGGGGAAGGTCAGGTGTGTGTGCGAGGGGTGAATCATTCATGAGGGTGGGCTAAAGCCTTCACGTGGTCCCTTCCATCAAAGGGGGCAGTAACTGTGCAGAACGCACAGATTGTGGAGCGTGTCAGGTTTCGCAGGGTGGCGAGGAACCCCTTTGGGCACTGGCTTCGGGCATCGGATGTCGCCTCCCGAGAAAGGGCCCCTCAGGTAGGCCGGGAGTAGGGATTAGTGATCACAACATCGGGAAGGTCACGAGGAGTTGGAGGGGGGGAGCGGGGCTGGGGGACGGAGCGGGGCCCATGGGTTGGAGTCTTCAATCCGAAGCGGACAAGGGTGGGGTGAGGGGTGTGTCAGCGAGGGGAGGGTGGGATTGAGAGAGGATGAGCAAAAAGGTAGGGCAGTGAAGAGTCGCAGGCGGATGTTGAAGGAATGGAGTCAGGCCATGGTGGTAATCTGGGTACACAGGCGACAGGTGGTGGGGCAAAGCTCTGTCCGAGCTCCCGAACTGTGCAAGTATATCCAGTTTGGGGAAAGCGCCCTGAAGGATGAGCAGTTGGAGAAGGGGGTAAGGGCTGAGGGAATGTTACACAGACGGCAGGGAGGGAGAACCGGGTGAGAGGCAAACCACATTCCACAAAGGGAAATCAGCGATATTACAGTCCGGACACCGGCAGGAGAGCTACACAATACAGGGAGCTCTACACTGTATCTAACCCGTGCTGTACCTGCCCTGGGAGCGCTCGATGCTGACACTGGGTATAAAGTGGGGTAGGGACACACTGTCAGGGTAATGTAGAGGGAGATCTACACTGTATCTAACCCGTGCTGTACCTGCCCTGGGAGCGCTCGATGCTGACACTGGGTATAAAGTGGGGAGGGACACACTGTCAGGGTAATGTAGAGGGAGCTCTACACTGTATCTAACCCGTGCTGTACCTGCCCTGGGAGCGCTCGATGCTGACACTGGGTATAAAGTGGGAGGGACACACTGTCAGGGTAATGTAGAGGGAGACCTACACTGTATCTAACCCGTGCTGTACCTGCCCTGGGAGCGCTCGATGCTGACACTGGGTATAAAGTGGGAGACACACTGTCAGGGTAATGTAGAGGGAGCTCTACACTGTATCTAACCCGTGCTGTACCTGCCCTGGGAGCGCTCAATGCTGACACTGGGTATAAAGTGGGGGGAGGGACACACTGTCAGGGTAATGTAGAGGGAACTCTACACTGTATCTAACCCGTGCTGTACCTGCCCTGGGAGCGCTCGATGCTGACACTGGGTATAAAGTGGGGGAGACACACTGTCAGGGTAATGTAGAGGGAGCTCTACACTGTATCTAACCCGTGCTGTACCTGCCCTGGGAGCGCTCGATGCTGACACTGGGTATACAGTGGGGGGAGGGACACACTGTCAGGGTAATGTAGAGGGAGATCTACACTGTATCTAACCCGTGCTGTACCTGCCCTGGGAGCGCTCGATGCTGACACTGGGTATAAAGTGGGGGACACACTGTCAGGGTTATGTAGAGGGAGACCTACACTGTATCTAACCTGTGCTGTACCTGCCCTGGGAGCGCTCGATGCTGACACTGGGTATAAAGTGGGGGACACACTGTCAGGGTAATGTAGAGGGAGCTCTACACTGTATCTAACCCGTGCTGTACCTGCCCTGGGAGCGCTCGATGCTGACACTGGGTATAAAGTGGGAGGGACACACTGTCAGGGTAATGTAGAGGGAGCTCTACACTGTATCTAACCCGTGCTGTACCTGCCCTGGGAGCGCTCGATGCTGACACTGGGTATAAAGTGGGAGGGACACACTGTCAGGGTAATGTAGAGGGAGATCTACACTGTATCTAACCCGTTCTGTACCTGCCCTGGGAGCGCTCGATGCTGACACTGGGTATAAAGTGGGGGGAGGGACACACTGTCAGGGTAATGTAGAGGGAGCTCTACACTGTATCTAACCCGTGCTGTACCTGCCCTGGGAGCGCTCGATGCTGACACTGGGTATAAAGTGGGAGGGACACACTGTCAGGGTAATGTAGAGTGAGATCTACACAGTATCTAACCCATGCTGTACCTGCCCTGGGAGCGCTCGATGCTGACACTGGGTATAAAGTGGGAGGGACACACTGTCAGGGTAATGTAGAGGGAGTTCTACACTGTATCTAACACGTGCTGTACCTGCCCTGGGAGCGCTCGATGCTGACACTGGGTATAAAGTGGGGGGAGGGACACACTGTCAGGGTAATGTAGAGGGAGCTCTACACTGTATCTAACCCGTGCTGTACCTGCCCTGGGAGCGCTCGATGCTGACACTCACTAACTCTCCCTCCCTCTCTCTCTCTCCGTAGATCTCTTACGCTGATTATAACCTGGTTGACATGCTCTCTAACCTCGAGGTGCTGTCTCCGGGTTGCCTGAAATCCACCCCCCTGCTCAAGGCCTACGTGGACCGTGTCCTCTCCAGGCCTAAACTCAAGGCTTACCTGGAGTCCGACGCTCACAAGAAACTCCCCATCAACGGGAATGGGAAGCAGTGAGCACGAGGGAGAGGCCTCAGCGCAGAGAGAGAGAGAGGCCCAGGCCCCCAGAACCAGGCCCAGCCAGGCCTCATCGACCTTCGACCCCTTACGCTGCTCTTCTCCATAGCTGGATGTCTCCGTGGTTACCACGGGTATTTCTGGGCCAAAATAAACCTTCTGGAAACATTTCCACTCTTATCTGGTGCTTTCTTTATTGTTTGTCACATTCCTTTCTCACTCTCGTTCTCCCCCACGCACGGTCTCTCTCTGTCTCTGCCTCACACAGGCCGAGTCTCAATCCCATCAACCTGGGCTCCACATGGTGACAGAACCTTGCTCAACGGGTCATTCCCTCCACAGCAAGTTGCGCAATGGTCGTGTGCGTGTGTGTGTGTGTGTGTGTGTGTGAGGTGACTCCTCCATAATAGTCTTCCTGTCCCTATGTCAATCCTCATCTCTGTAACCTCCTCCAGCCCCTACACCCCTCCCTATCTCTGTAACCTCCTCCAGCCCCTACACCCCTCCCTATCTCTGTAACCTCCTCCAGCCCCTACACCCCTCCCTATCTCTGTAACCTCCTCCTGCCCCTACACCCCTCCCTATCTCTGTAACCTCCTCCAGCCCCTACACCCCTCCCTATCTCTGTAACCTCCTCCAGCCCCCTACACCCCTTCCTATCTCTGTAACCTCCTCCTGCCCCTACACCCCTCCCTATCTCTGTAACCTCCTCCAGCCCCAACACCCCTCCCTATCTCTGTAACCTCCTCCAGCCCCTACACCCCTCCCTATCTCTGTAACCTCCTCCAGCCCCTACACTCCTCCCTATCTCTGTAACCTCCTCCAGCCCCTACACCCCTCCCTATCTCTGTAACCTCCTCCAGCCCCTACACCCCTCCCTATCTCTGTAACCTCCTCCAGCCCCTACACTCCTCCCTATCTCTGTAACCTCCTCCAGCCCCTACCACCCCTCCCTATCTCTGTAACCTCCTCCAGCCCCTACACCCCTCCCTATCTCTGTAACCTCCTCCAGCCCCTACACCCCTCTCTATCTCTGTAACCTCCTCCAGCCCCTACACCCCTCCCTATCTCTGTAACCTCCTCCAGCCCCTACAACCCTCCCTATCTCTGTAACCCTCCTACGACTCTCCGACATCTCTGCGCTCCCTTAATTCCGGCCTCTTGACCATCTCCCCGAATTTAATCACTCCGCCATTGGCGGCCGTGCCTTCAGCTGCCTTGGGGGGGGGGGGGGTCCTGAGCTCTGGAATTCCCTCCTTAAACCTCTCCGATTCTCTCTCTCTCTCTCTCTCTCTATCACCTCCGTTAAGATTCTCCTCGACACCTGCCGCTCTCTGCGGCTCGGTGGTTGGTGGGGGGGGGTAAGGTCAAAGTTCCCTCTGAGAGCAGCTCCTGCTCAGTAATTGGTGATGTTTTACGATGTTAACATGTCTGTATAAAGAGGAGCAGCTCCGCCGCTCTCCACAATAGGGAGGAGGGGCACATTCAGAATGGGACAGGCCCAGCTGGGAACATCGCACACCGAGGGAATCAAGGGGCAAGTAAGCCCTGGCAGGCTTGGCTTATCCAGCCCTCCCCGGGCAGAGGGTGCATCGGGGGGAAGGTCAGGTGTGTGTGCGAGGGGTGAATCATTCATGAGGGTGGGCTAAAGCCTTCACGTGGTCCCTTCCATCAAAGGGGGCAGTAACTGTGCAGAACGCACAGATTGTGGAGCGTGTCAGGTTTCGCAGGGTGGCAAGGAACCCCTTTGGGCACTGGCTTCGGGCATCGGGTGTCGCCTCCCGAGAACGGGCCCCTCAGGTAGGCCGGGAGTAGGGATTAGTGATCATAACATCGGGAAGGTCACGAGGAGTTGGAGGGGGGGAGCGGGGCTGGGGGACGGAGCGGGGCCCATGGGTTGGAGTCTTCAATCCGAAGCGGACAAGGGTGGGGTGAGGGGTGTGTCAGAGAGGGGAGGGTGGGATTGAGAGAGGATGAGCAAAAAGGTAGGGCAGTGAAGAGTCGCAGGCGGATGTCGAAGGAATGGACTCAGGCCATGGTGGTAATCTGGGTACACAGGCGACAGGTGGTGGGGCAAAGCTCTGTCCGAGCTCCCGAACTGTGCAAGTATATCCAGTTTGGGGAAAGCGCCCTGAAGGATGAGCAGTTGGAGAAGGGGGTAAGGGCTGAGGGAATGTTACACAGACGGCAGGGAGGGAGAACCGGGTGAGAGGCAAACCACATTCCACAAAGGGAAATCAGCGATATTACAGTCCGGACACCGGCAGGAGAGCTACACAATACAGGGAGCTCTACACTGTATCTAACCCGTGCTGTACCTGCCCTGGGAGCGCTCGATGCTGTCACTGAGTATAAAGTGGGGGGAGGGACACACTGTCAGGGTAATGTAGATGGAGCTATACACTGCAACTAACCCGTGCTGTCCCTGCCCTGGGAGCGCTCGATGCTGACACTGGATATAAAGTGGAGAGGGACACACTGTCAGGGTAATGTAGAGGTAGCTCTACACTGTATCTAACCCGTGCTATACCTGCCCTGGGAGCACTCGATGCTGACACTGGGTATAAAGTGGGGGGAGGGACACACTGTCAGGGTAATGTAGAGGGAACTCTACACTGTATCTAACCCGTGCTGTACCTGCCCTGGGAGCGCTCGATGCTGACACTCGGTATAAAGTGGGAGGGGCATACTGTCAGGGTAATGTAGAGGGAGCTCTACACTGTATCTACACCGTGCTGTACCTGCCCTGGGAGCGCTCGATGCTGACACTGGGTATAAAGTAGGGGGGACACACTGTCAGGGTAATGTAGAGGGAGCTCTACACTGTATCTAACCCGTGCTGTACCTGCCCTGGGAGCGCTCGATGCTGACACTGTGTATAAAGAGGGAGGGACACACTGTCAGGGTAATGTAGAGGGAGCTCTACACTGTATCTAACCCGTGCTGTACCTGCCCTGGGAGCGCTCGATGCTGACACTGGGTATAAAGTGGGGGGAGACACACTGTCAGGGTAATGTAGAGGGAGCTCTACACTGTATCTAACCCGTGCTGTACCTGCCCTGGGAGCGCTCGATGCTGACACTGGGTATAAAGTGGGGGAGGGACACACTGTCAGGGTAATGTAGAGGGAGCTCTACACTGTATCTAACACGTACTGTACCTGCCCTGGGAGAGCGCTCGATGCTGACACTGTGTATAAAGTGGTGGACACACACTATCAGGGTAATGTAGAGGGAGCTCTACACTGTATCTAACCCATGCTGTACCTGCCCTGGGAGCGCTCGATGCTGACACTGGGTATAAAGTGGGAGGGACACACTGTCAGGGTAATGTAGAGGGAGATCTACACTGTATCTAACCCGTGCTGTACCTGCCCTGGGAGCGCTCGATGCTGACACTGGGTATAAAGTGGGGGAGACACACTGTCAGGGTAATGTAGAGGGAGATCTACACTGTATCTAACCCGTGCTGTACCTGCCCTGGGAGAGCTCGATGCTGACACTGGGTATAAAGTGGGGGAGGGACACATTGTCAGGGTAATGTAGAGGGAGCTCTACACTGTATCTAACCCGTGCTGTACCTGCCCTGGGAGCGCTCGATGCTGACACTGGGTATAAAGTAGAGTTGTAATCCCCTCCCACCTGTTAATTTTTAGAAATTACCCATTTAATAGTTGACAGCGACCGATTTGCAAAAGGTTTGCTAGTGGAATTGCCGATAGAATTGATTTATTATCAATCATTGCACAGCCCCTCAACCCTCAGCCCCTCAACCCTCAGCCCTTCAACCCTCAGCCCCTCAACCCTCAGCCCCTCAACCCTCAGCCCCTCAAGCCTGTCACACAGGAACAGGAGGAGGATTCGGGACCTGGAGCGGGAGGGAGACTGCGCCAAGGTACAGGCAGAGGAGGAACAGCCTCTGGCTGCCCTGTGAGGTACAGGCAGAGGAGGAGCAGCCTCTGGCTGCCCTGTGAGGTACAGGCGGGAGGAGGAACAGCCTCTGGCTGCCCTGTGAGGTACAGGCGGGAGGAGGATTAGCCTCTGGCTGCCCTGTGAGGTACAGGCGGGAGGAGGATTAGCCCTCTGGCTGCCCTGTGAGGTACAGGCGGGAGGAGGATTAGCCTCTGGCTGCCCTGTGAGGTACAGGCGGAGAAGGATTAGCCTCTGGCTGCCCTGTGAGGTACAGGCGGGAGGAGGAACACCCTCTGGCTGCCCTGTGAGGTACAGGCGGGAGGAGGAACAGCCTCTGGCTGCCCTGTGAGGTACAGGCGGGTCGGAGGAGGATTAGCCTCTGGCTGCCCTGTGAGGTACAGGCGGGAGGAGGATTAGCCTCTGGCTGCCCTGTGAGGTACAGGCGGAGAAGGATTAGCCTCTGGCTGCCCTGTGAGGTACAGGCGGGAGGAGGAACACCCTCTGGCTGCCCTGTGAGGTACAGGCGGGAGGAGGAACACCCTCTGGCTGCCCTGTGAGGTACAGGCGGGAGGAGGAACAGCCTCTGGCTGCCCTGTGAGGTACAGGCGGGAGGAGGATTAGCCTCTGGCTGCCCTGTGAGGTACAGGCGGGAGGAGGATTAGCCTCTGGCTGCCCTGTGAGGTACAGGCGGGGAGGAGGAACAGCATCTTGCTCCCCTGTGAGGTACAGGCGGGAGGAGGAACAGCCTCTGGCTGCCCTGTGAGGTACAGGCGGGAGGAGGAACAGCCTCTGGCTGCCCTGTGAGGTACAGGCGGGAGGAGGAACAGCATCTTGCTCCCCTGTGAGGTACAGGCGGGAGGAGGAACAGCCTCTGGCTGCCCTGTGAGGTACAGGCGGGAGGAGGAACAGCCTCTGGCTGCCCTGTGAGGTACAGGCGGGAGGAGGAGCAGCCTCTGGCTGCCCTGTGAGGTTCAAGCGGGAGGAGGAACAGCCTCTGGCTGCCCTGTGAGGTACAGGCGGGAGGAGGAACAGCCTCTGGCTGCCCTGTGAGGTACAGGCGGGAGGAGGAAAAGCCTCTGGCTGCCCTGTGAGGTACAGGCGGGAGGAGGAACACCCTCTGGCTGCCCGTTGAGGTGCAGGCGGGAGGAGGAACAGCCTCTGGCTGCCCTGTGAGGTACAGACGGGAGGAGGAACAGCCTCTGGCTGCCCTGTGAGGTACAGGCGGAAGGAGGAACAGCCTCTGGCTGCCCTGTGAGGTACAGGCGGGAGGAGGAACAGCCTCTGGCTGCCCTGTGAGGTACAGGCGGGAGGAGGAACAGCCTCTGGCTGCCCTGTGACGTACAGGCGGGAGGAGGAACAGCCTCTGGCTGCCCTGTGAGGTACAGGCGGGAGAAGGATTAGCCTCTGGCTGCCCTGTGAGGTACAGGCGGGAGGAGGAACAGCCTCTGGCTGCCCTGTGAGGTACAGGCGGGAGGAGGAACAGCCTCTGGCTGCCCTGTGAGGTACAGGCGGGAGGAGGAACAGCCTCTGGCTGCCCTGTGAGGTACAGGCGGGAGGAGGAACAGCCTCTGGCTGCCCTGTGAGGTACAGGCGGGAGGAGGAACAGCCTCTTGCTCTCCTGTGAGGTACAGGAGGGAGGAGGAACAGCCTCTGGCTGCCCTGTGAGGTACAGGCGGGGAGGAGGAACAGTCTCTGGCTGCCCTGTGAGGTACAGGCGGGAGGAGGAACAGCCTTTGGCTGCCCTGTGATGTACAGGCAGGAGAAGGATTAGCCCCTGGCTGCTCAGTGAGGTACAGGCGGGAGGAGGAACAGCCTCTGGCTGCCCTGTGAGGTACAGGCGGGAGGAGGAACAGCCTCTTGCTCCCCTGTGAGGTACAGGAGGGAGGAGGAACAGCCTCTGGCTGCCCTGTGAGGTACAGGCGGGAGGAGGAACAGCCTCTGGCTGCCCTGTGAGGTACAGGCGGGAGGAGGAACAGCCTTTGGCTGCCCTGTGATGTACAGGCGGGAGAAGGATTAGCCCCTGGCTGCTCAGTGAGGTACAGGCGGGAGGAGGAACAGCTTCTGGCTGCCCTGTGAGGTACAGGCGGGAGGAGGAACAGCCTCTGGCTGCCCTGTGAGGTACAGGTGGAGAAGGAGCCGCCTCTGGCTGCCCTGTGAGGTACAGGCGGGAGGAGGAGCAGCCTCTGGCTGCCCTGTGAGGTACAGGCGGGAGGAGGAACAGCCTCTGGCTGCCCTGTGAGGTACAGGCGGGAGGAGGAACAGCCTCTGGCTGCCCTGTGAGGTACAGGCGGGAGGAGGAACAGCCTCTGGCTGCCCTGTGAGGTACAGGCGGGAGAAGGATTAGCCTCTGGCTGCCCTGTGAGGTACAGGCGGGAGGAGGAACAGCCTCTTGCTCCCCTGTGAGGTACAGGAGGGAGGAGGAACAGCCTCTGGCTGCCCTGTGAGGTACAGGCGGGAGGAGGAACAGCCTCTGGCTGCCCTGTGATGTACAGGCGGGAGGAGGAACAGCCTTTGGCTGCCCTGTGATGTACAGGCGGGAGAAGGATTAGCCCCTGGCTGCTCAGTGAGGTACAGGCGGGAGGAGGAACAGCCTCTGGCTGCCCTGTGAGGTACAGGCGGGGAGGAGGAACAGCCTCTTGCTCCCCTGTGAGGTACAGGAGGGAGGAGGAACAGCCTCTGGCTGCCCTGTGAGGTACAGGCGGGAGGAGGAACAGCCTCTGGCTGCCCTGTGAGGTACAGGCGGGAGGAGGAACAGCCTTTGGCTGCCCTGTGATGTACAGGCGGGGAGAAGGATTAGCCCCTGGCTGCTCAGTGAGGTACAGGCGGGAGGAGGAACAGCCTCTGGCTGCCCTGTGAGGTACAGGCGGGGAGGAGGAACAGCCTCTTGCTCCCCTGTGAGGTACAGGAGGGAGGAGGAACAGCCTCTGGCTGCCCTGTGAGGTACAGGCGGGAGGAGGAACAGCCTCTGGCAGCCCTGTGAGGTACAGGCGGGAGGAGGAACAGCCTCTGGCTGCCCTGTGAGGTACAGGCGGGAGGAGGAACACCCTCTGGCTGCCCTGTGAGGTACAGGCGGGAGGAGGAACACCCTCTGGCTGCCCTGTGAGGTACAGGCGGGAAGAGGAACAGCCTCTGGCTGCCCTGTGAGGTACAGGCGGGGAGGAGGAACAGCCTCTGGCTGCCCTGTGAGGTACAGGCGGGAGGAGGAACAGC